>APFE030247622.1:128290-237558 GCA_000404065.3 Pinus taeda | reverse complement strand
AGAGCCAGGGGGTTGTAGCTCCCTTCCAGGAGCAGCTGGAAAACGAGTGAAGGTTGGAGCCTTCAATAGGCCAGCGCCTATGTACTAGTAAATGGAACGGATAGTACAAGAGCTAAGAAGGTTGTAGCCTTCTGCAGGTAGAAGCTGCGTGCTGGTAAAGGACTGCACTAGTACATTGTAAAGAAGTTTCTTATTAAAGGAAGATAGAGACGAATTGCAGCAGGTGGTTTTCACCCACATTGGGTTTCCACCTTATATCATGGTGTTCATGTGTGCTTCTCATGTGTGATGATCTGTACTGTTTTACTACACCTGTTTACTGTTAATGTGGTTAATAATGTTCTGATGTATTTACTGAAGATAAGCTAACTGAATCATAAGGTTGCTGCATATATGCTTGTTGCATTTAACACGGTCACGTATATACGCGTATATCCTTAACTAAAGTCCCGTATATGAATCTGAGTGTAAAAATGAAAAAGTATCTGATTTGATAATACTGATTCACCCCCCCCCCCCCCCCCCCCCCCCACCTCCCCCCTCTCAGTATTATTTCCAACATACTATACATAACCTTCTTAGTTTATGTGTTCCAAAGCTTATAACATTTTATACTATCTTTATATCCAATAAAGATACACTTTTATGCTTTCTTATCTAGCTTACTCATATTCTCCTTTAGAATGTTGTTAACGAGGAAAAATGCACCACTAATGGTAATGGGATATCCTCGGTGTGAAGTCTCAATTAGACCTCACACTGTTTGGCATAGGAGTTCCATCCGGTATGTGGGTCGATTGCCACCATGTTTGTTTCTTCCCTCTCAGGTTTTCAGTGAAGAGATGTTAATGTGAGGTGAGCATGAAATACTTAAAGAGTGAGGACAAATAAACGCACATATGATAAACTTGCAATACAAAGTAAAATATCACAACAACACAACAATAATATTAAGTACATCTCAATAGGAATCAATTAGCTAAAGCCATCTAAGACATACAAGAGTAAAAGAGCACTCGAAACTAATTCCAAAGTAGTTAACGACTAATAGCTAGTGTAATGCATGGAATGAAAGGACAAATATCCATAAGCAAGCATATGAGTTATAAGCCACGAATTAGTTGATCAACATACAACTCATGTGAAAGCAAACATGCTCACACAATAGAAGTATTGGATAACAATTACAACCACCATGAAAGTTGTTAATTTTGGTATGTTCTATGCTTAAGAGAAATTTACTTGAATTTCTTAATTAGCCCAATATCAATATCCAATTTAGCAATCACATTAACATGATAGCAAAATGCAGATAAAACATAAACATAAATAGTGGAAGACAAGCCAAGACGATACAAGATGTGGCACCAGCCAGGGAAAAACCCCAATGTGGGGAAACCCTTGATCATTTCTTCTTATATTCTTCAATAGTTCAACAAAGAGAAATGGTACAAATTTACAAATCTGATAATTTATGACAATAGTAGTAAAACCCTAACCAGAAAAGTCAACGTTGGTCAAACAGGGCATAATTCTTCCTTCAAGCAGCTCGGTTGAACCTAGTCAACTTCAGCCTCCAACAACAAACCCAAATAGTCCAAAACAACCTCGAAAAGTCTAGTCAAATGCTAGTCAAATTGCAACCAACAACTAGGTCAGTCAATGCTGGTCAAAACAGAGGTCAAATCACCTCGATTTCTGTGCCAAAATCTGCGGCCTGCCAAGGAGAAGCAGCGACACCCAAAGCGCAGTCAAAGAGAGGTCAACACTAGTCAACGCAGCCCAAAACGGTCTCCCTACAACTAGGCCAAACCTGGTCAATGCAGTCAAACATAAAAGTCCTTCCTTTGCACGTGTGAGAGAACGCTGCCAGATTTGCGTACCCAATCAAGTGAGCATAGAGAGATGAGTGAAGATGAGATGATGGAATAATGACTTGAGGTCTCCTACCTTTATATGCAACTTTGAGGATAAACCGGAGGTACAAATGCCTGTTTTGCTTATTGGCCGACCTTTGACAATTTGTCAATAATACAAATAAATTCATATCTCCATTTATACATGTCAGAATCAGATGATCTTTAGATCAATCCGACACCTCTTGGAGAGAGGAATCCAAGAAAAATATTAGATGTCATAAATAAGGTGACCCATGTGGAGTTTTTCCCTAGTTGCCAATTTTAACACTCCCTCTCAACTAGGGAGAACTCCATATGCTAATCCATCTGCTAGTCGGTACTATCTCTACCATCAATATACTGCTCTTCTTTGCTGAACTATGAAGAAGAAGAAGTGATCGAGAATGTATCATACCATTCTTTACTGACCTGAAGTCAGTTCCAATAAAGAGAGTGTGTCATACCACTTTTACTGACTCGAAGTCAGTTCCAATTGATCCCATATCAATATCATCCTAGCATAGGGAGTATGGTAGTACATGATACGTCCATCGGTCATACTATGGTCCCTATCTTTATTTCCCTACTCATTGGCCAGATGAAATGTACTTCCCATGAGTCCTAGAATACATGGGTAGGACATCTCAACAGGAGAACGATGAACCACTCGTCCTGCCTACATGTTGCCACGGGGTATCACAGGGGAAGGTTGAACCACTCACTTGTACACAACAAACCACTAGGGGAAGGCTGAACCACTCACCCTATGGTTTCTTGTTGCTCTAAGAAGTACCCCAAGCTCCCCGGAGCTCCCAGAGCTCAATGTCCATATCATACAGGACCCTCATAAGAGAGTGTCTCCACGACTCCTAGTCGTTCTCATAAAGTCAAGAATTTGACCTTTCCCAGGGGCTTTGTCAGAATGTCGGCAACCTGCTCATCAGTCCCAAAGTGATGGAGTCTTATTTCTCCTCATTATACCATATCTCGGATAAAGTGGTACCTGATATCGATGTGTTTGGAGCGATCATGAAATATGTGATTCTCTGATAATCAGATCCCACTCTGGTTGTCGAAGAGGATCACGGTGGTATCCAACACATGTCGAAACAACTCACTGAAGAGCTTCCTCAACCAAACAGCTTCACAGGAGGCCATACTCGCAGCTATGTATTTGGCCGCAGCGGTGCTCAAGGCAATCGACTTCTGCTTCTTGCTCATCCAAGATAATGAAGGAGAAACTAAAGAGAAACAACACCGAGAAGTGCTCTTGTGATCCACCACACTGTCAGCCCAATCAACATCAGAATAACCATGCAGCCTCACATATTCGACAGTGTATTTCAGTCCATGGGTGATTGTGCCCCGAAGACATCTTAGAAGATTCTTGGCACCAATCAAATGTATATGATGAGGCTCACCCATATATTGGCTCAACGTATTAACTGCAAAACATATGTCCGGACGGGAGTTCACCAAGAACATCAACGCTCCTATGAGTTGACGATACTCAAAAGCATTACCCAATTCAAGTCTGGCAACACTACCACATAACTTCTTGAAGTTAAGTTCCATAGGGGTAATCACAGGCTTGCAGTCCACCATCCCAAATCTTTCCAATATCTTCACAACCTATTTTCCTTGAGATAGGAAAATTTCTCCTGACTTTTGCTAGACCTCCAACCCTAGGAAGTAGTGCATCAGTCCTAGGTCCTTCATCTCGAATTCAAAAGCCAACTCCCTCTCTCTTACATTTGTGAATGAGAGGGTCTGCACCTGTTAGAAAGAGGTCGTCCATATAAAGTACAAATATGATAGTCTTATCATCTTCAACCTTAAAATAAAGGTTTAGATCGGCTTCACTTATTGTGAATCTCAACTTTTCTCTCATACCAAACCCGGGGTGCTTGCTTCAAGCCATAGAGAGCCTTCTTCAACCTGCATACATGAGATTCCCAGTCATGAACCTCAAACCCCTCGGGTTGTTCCACATTGACTTCCTCTTTAATCGAACCATGCAAGAAAGCGGTTTTGACATCCATCTGATGTAGGTTCCATCCTTGCAAGGCAACAAGGGATGTGATCGAGCGAATGGTGGTGTATCAGGGAATAGTTGCAAATATCTCATCGTAATCTACACCTTCCTTTTGAGAGAAGCCTCGAGCAACAAAGCGAGCCTTGAACTTTTCTGCACTTCCATTAGGTCCATGCTTGATTTTGTAGAGCTACTTAGAGGTGAAAATTGATTTGTCCTGGGGTCTAGGGACCAAATTCCAAACATCATTCTTCATAATAGACTCATATTCTTCATTCATAACATCCTTCCATACTTGTTGCTTCACAACTTCTTCAAACGATGAAGGCTCATTTTCACTGATAGTGCTCATGGCAGTCAAATATCCTTGATACCTGTTCGACTTCTTGCTCTCACGGAAAGTCCCCCTTGGTGCAATATGTCTCTCGGCATCTTTGAGAGTCTCCCTAAGCCATGAGGGTCTCCTCTTGGAGGAGGAGGGCTCTTGGGGAGGAGGACCAATAGGATCCATAGGTTCATCAACATCAGGCATCGTCTCATCCTCTTTTTCACCCTGTTTTCTAGTGTCAACTTCTTTGTCCTTCCTTGGGATAGGAAGGTTTTGATCTTGCTGAGGGCCGTATCTTCATCAAAGGTGACATCATGACTTATCTCAACTTCCCTTTGACCAACCACATAACTTATATAACCCTTAGAATTTTCACTATAGCCCACAAAGATTCCTTTCTTACCAGATGCACCCAATTTGCTTCTTTTCTCTTTCGACACATGAAAATATACGGGACTTACAAAAATTCTAAAATGAGAGACATCGGATTTCTTACCAGTGAACATTTATTCGAGAGTCTTGGAGTCCAATGCTTGATGAGGGCATCGGTTTTAAATATACACTGCGATATTTGCAGCTTCAACCCATAGAAACTTCGGAAGCCCTTGATCATGAAGCATAGCACGAACAACTTCTACAATAGTACGATTCTTCCTTTTAGCCACACCATTATGCTCGGGAGTGTATGGTGTTGTGGTATCCCTCTTAATGCCAACTTCTCTGCAATAATCGTGGAATTCATTTGATTTGTACTTAGTTCCATTATCAATCCTCAATATCTTGATTCTCTTCTCGGATTGGTTTTCGATCATGGCTTTGAAATGACGGAACCAGGTGAACACTTCATCCTTCTTTTTCAAGAAGTAGAATCAAGTCTTGCGAGAATAATCATATGTAAAGGTGAGATAATATAATTATCCTCCCAAAGAGTTTACGAGCATCATACTAGATATGTCGGAGTGGATCAGCTGCAATATATCTGAGGTCTTGCTATTACTAGAGTGGAATGGTCCCCTTGTAAGTTTTCCTTCGACACATCCTGGACATATATCTTCATGCTCTGCTTTGAACTCAAGCATACCTGTCACTATCTGTCTCACATTGGGTAGAGCCTTATAATGAAGATGGGCAAAACTCCGGTGCCATAGTTCGGATTGTAGAGATGTGTCACAAGACATGGCTCCCAATGGACTTCCTCCAACTTGATACAAAGTGTCAACCCGGAACCCAAGAGTAAAAGCATTTTTAAAATTTCTTTTCCAAACATGTACCTTTCCATCGATGAATGCCACCTTGTATCCTTTGTCTTCCATAGCTGAAATGGACACCAGGTTCTTCTTGAGATCAGGTACATATAGAACTTCTTGTAACTGAATCGTGTTACCTTGATTCAATTGAAGGGTGACATTTCCTACTCCCTTCATGGGATAGGTGGCATCATCTCCAAGAATAATCTCCAAGTTTGTCTCCTCTATCAGATTAGAAAGAGCTTCCTTGTACCCGGTGAAGTGCCTTGAGGCACCAATATCAATTAGCCAATTCCCCAAAGAGTTTGGAGGAGAGGTAATGGAGAGGGCCAATATAAGATAGTATTCCTTTTGCTTATTGTTAACAACATTTGATTCTTCTTACTTGGAGTTCCTTGCTTTCTTGGAGGGTTGACCATTTCCTTGATGCCTTGAATTCCTTTTTCCTTTGCCATTAAACATGCGATTCCTTTGATTGTTGTTGTTGAAGTTACCCCTGGAATGAATGTGATCATCGTCATGTGATGTGTCCTTTCTATTTGGACACTCCCTTGCATAGTGGCCAAATTTATTGCAAACAAAGCACCTTCCCTTCCTTCCACCCTTAGATCCAGGCTTTCCATTGAAATGACCTTTAGACCTTGCATTATTTCTCCTTTTGGCATAAGCAAAGAAAGCGGTGGGGTTGCCTCTATTAGAAGACATTTCTTGCTCCACCATTCTTGTTTCTTCTTGAATGCATCTCGACATCAATTCTTCAAACCTAGGGATTCGATCATTATTGAGAATAGTGGTTCTAAATATATACCACTCGGGTGGGAGTCCTTCAAGGGTAGTGATGGTAAGTTCCCTATCACGAATGACCTCTCCAATTGACAGAAGATCATTCTTGATCTCAATGATCCTTAAGAAGTAGGATTGAATATCCTCGTCCTTGCCCTTCTTAATATCCTTCAATTTATTTTTGAGAAATAAAATTTGATTTGTATCACTAACCTTGAACATGTTGACCAACCTATCATAGATTTCCTTGGAGGTGTTTAGATCGGAGATGTAGGCCACCAGACGCTTGTCAATGGAATCTCTGATAATATTCTTTGCTTTGACTTCAGCCTTGTTGTACTTGTTCTTTGTAGTAGGCGGTGCATTTGAAGGAGGCTCAGGGATTTTACCCTTCACATAATCCAACACTTCTTGGTTTTCCAATGTCAGATCAAGAGACATCTTCCATCCATGATAGTCAGACATTTCACGGAGCTTGTCTTCAGTTGGGAAGTGGGATGAGGAACGCATTGAGCCTTTTGTGCTTGACCAACTATCTTCAGTGATTGCTCTTTCACTCTTGCTTGGGTTTTGTCTTCACCTCACCTCTAATACCATGTTAATTTTGGTATGTTCTATGCTTAAGAGAAATTTACTTCCATTTCTTAATTAGCCCAATATCAATATTTAGTTTAACAATCACATCAACATGATAGTAAAATGCAGAGAGAACATAAACATAAATAGTAGAAGACAAGCCAAGACAAGAGGACACAAGATGTGGCACCAGCGAGGGACAAACCCTAATGCGGGGAAACCCTTGATCAGTTCTTCTTATATTCTTCAATAGTTCAACATAAAGAAATAATACAAATTTATAAAATCTGATAATTTATGACAACAACAGTAAAGCCCTTACCAGAAAAGTCAATGCTGGTCAAACAGGCAGAATTCTTCCCTCAAGTAGCTCGGTCAAACCTAGTGAACTTCAACCTCCAACAACAAACCCAAACAGTCCAAAACAACCTCGAAAAGTCCAGTCAAATGCTGGTCAACAAAAGTCAAACTGCAACCATCAACTAGGGAAGTCAACACTGGTCAAACTAGAGGTCAGGTCACCTCGGTTTCTGTGCCAAAATCTGCAGCCTGCCAAGGAGAAGCAGCCACACCCAAAACACAGTCAAAGAGAGGACAACTCTGGTCAACGCAACCCAAAACAATGTCCCTGCAACTCGGTCAAACCTAGTCAACGCAGTTAAATAGAAAAGTCCTCCTTCCTTCACACATGTGAGAGAAAGCTGCCAGATTTGTGTACCCAATGAAGTGAGGAGAGAGATGAGTGAAGATGAGATGATGAAATAATGACTTGAGGTCTCCTCCTTTTATATGCAACGTTGAGGATGAACTGGGGGTAAAAATCCCTGCTTTGTTTGCTAACCGACCTTGATAATTTGTCAATAATACAATTAAATTCATATCTCCATTTATACATGTCGATATTGGATGATATTTAGATCAGTCCTACACCTCTCGGAGAGAGGAATCCAAGAAAAATATCAGCTGTCATAAATAAGGTGACCCATATGGAGTTTGGCCCTAGTTGCCAATTTTAACAAAAGTGCATGAGAATCTATGCCAAGAGTGAAGCGCTTCTCATTAATAATGTTGAAATATATAGTACATGTATTGCAGGTCCATCAAAATCCAATAGTGGAAGACGGGCTACCTATATCATCTCCAAAAAATCCTTAGCCTCACCATAACTTGGTCCAAAATCACCAAGAGTAGTAGTGCTCAGGGCTATCTAAGTGCTCACAACAACCTAAATGCTAAAAGACTCAAGCGCTAAAAACCCCTAACTTAAATGCATGAGGGTATATTTATACAAATAGTTAGGCGACTCTTCATGTTCCGGTGACCTTTCAATTACCACCTGACTTTTACATTTCTAATGATTTTTTTGGTATTGCTCCATTTTCATAATTATGAAAAAAGCATATTAACTACCACATGAGTTGTTGTTGGTGGAAAATCATAGCAACTTGTATGGACAGTTGAACAATGATTGTGCCTATCAACTTGTTGTAATGGAAGTCCACTTGCCTATTGTTGCATTAGTTGCTGAGTAGATTGATCTTTTACTAGCACCAGCACTCCACATTTTTGCTAACATGGTAAGATACATAGTATAGCTCTGTGCACTGCTGGAAACCACATGGAATTTTCCAGCATGGAACTACCCTGTGATGCCCTTTTAAATTGCTGCCACATTTGTCAACATTGACATCCTCAAGGATATTACCAACCTCGAACTGCATTAAATATTTTTCACGGCAAGACAGGTGACCACCTTTAATTTCACCCTAAATCACCAACATTTCTATCCATAACCTGATTCAAATTAATCTAATAAGTTAGTATCATATACTTCCAGAGCACTTCAGCTTTGGAAAGGTTCACCATTATGAAAGTGGAAGTCTTGGAACATTTCCATACCATTTAATGTTTTTACATAGAATGACCTCATTTCCATCTAGGGTGCAGAGCACAACTATTTAGAACAAGGGAGTCGCCACTGTCGTAGCGGTAGTCCCTGCCGGGGTTGAGAAACTCCAACTATGACTCTATGCGTGTCGCCTCTGTGGGTCTTTCTGTTTTGTCAATTTATGTGTGAATTCATATTATAAAATTAATTACTTAAAAATCTTGTCTTCTTAATGATGCATATTTAAAGGTACTGAATGGGAGGCTTAGAGTCCAGATGTAGATCTTCCACAGTTCCCCATATATTCCTTGTAGAGGAAGGGACTTACACTGATCATGGGAACTGAATTTAAACACTGATTATAATAATAAAGTTTTGCATTCGGCTTATGGGAATTTTTTTTAACTTCATATGTTGATGTGGCATTGAGATTTGGATGAGTGGATATTCTTTTGTCTCGACATGCTGTTCGCCATTGCAGAAAAAGTAGAAAATATTTTTGGAATATTTAAAGGGATAAATAATTTTGGAATAGTTCTGAGTTATGTGATTGATATGTGATAAGCTCTCTGGTAAACAGTTGGTTTGCAAATTAGGAAGATGCCAAGGTTTATTTTTGGATTTTTATTGTTTTTTTTAAATATGCGGTTATAGTTTAAGATGTTCCTCACTCGACATTTGGACGCAGGTTTGAGAAGTAGTTCAGTGTCAAACCTCATGTTGTGCTTCACTGAAATTTTCTTGGGTTTCTAATTGGGTCACGTTCAAGAGAACAAACTTGATAAATAATATTAAATATTCCATGTACAAATTATAAAAGTTGACACATTATCTTAAAATTTCCAGAATATTGTACTGATTGACGCACGTTTCCATCGAGAGAAAAGGAAGATACATTGCATGATCACCACTTGTTACATTGCATGGTCACCGCTTGTTCCCGTTGGAGATTACAATCTTCATTGCATGGTAGCCACTTGTTCTGGTTGAAGATTACAATCTTTTGATGGGTAATGTAGCAACAAAGCATAAAGCTGCCTCTATTTTGATCTACTCAGCGCAGGTTGTAGTGAAATTCACTCCTTTTAAATTTAATAGAAAACTATGTACAGGGCCGAACAACGAGTTCCAGTAATACTTCTACAACATGGAATTACAAGCACGGGCTTAACCATTCACTTGGCCATGAATAATCTAACAATGCTTGAAGGCTTGGATTCTGGTTCTGCTACTATACTCCATAGGGTGAAGGAGCCAAGAGAACCGTTGAACTTCTTGAGTGTCATGTTGTTCTCGTGGGTAATGAAACCAATGCTTGAACAACTGGGGTTTGTTGTAAATGACCCTACGTAGTGGAGAGTAGTTAGGGTAGCTGCCATGATACTAAGGTAGCTCCCATGATACTAACACTGAAGCAGATTATTTCTCTTCCACAATGTAATTAATACTACCAGGGATCAATAAAGACTTGGCCATGGTTAAATTCGCTCCTTTTAAATTTAATGGAAAACAATGTACAGGGCCGAACAACTTGAAATTTAATTTTGTGCAGTTAATTTTATGCAGTTAATATGAACCTTTCTGGTTCAATAAGCGAGCACCTAACAACAAGGAGCAGGATGAAGCAGTACGGGAAATCACCTAGGTCAAGAAGATCACTGACTTCTACTACTGCATGTTTTCTCTACTTACTTTCCTAAGCGAAGGGTTTTTGACAATCATGGCTACTGGACTAAAATTTGTAACGAATATAGGCCCAAAAGTTGTAACGAATGAAGGCCCTTAAAGGTGATATCAATGGATGGAATAAAAGTTGCGGCTCTGTGCATTTTTCTTTTATGAAACGGATGTTGTGTGTGGGCTGTGTGCCTTTTTTTCCTCTCTGGAAGATATTGCTGGTGTGCGCATTTTCCTTTTCTGAAATGGATGTTGTGTCTGTTTCTCACGACACGTTATGTCACAAGAATGCCCGCCACAATTCTTTCCTACTCTGAACAAAGCAGGTGGCTATCATTGTCTGGGATCTGGAACCGCTAAGATACAAAGTTACACATAGCTTTTTAACTTTGAAATTTGACCGATGCTTTGGGAAAATGGATCCCCATGCCCTTCCCGTAGGAATATGCCCAGCGTTGTTCGAATCTCCGGCCATTTTAGCCAGAAGGTCCATCAAATGCCTATGGTTTGAAAATCAAATATGGTAAAATGGGTGAGGCTTCATTCACAGCCCTGGAAGAAGAAGGGAAGAATATTCGAGATACACTTGGAAACACGATGAAAGACAAAGAAAGAGAATGCTGCATGTGTGGCGATGTTGGATTTCAGGAACTCTTGTTCAAATGCCACAGGGGCCACCACCGATTTCAACACCTATGAAACTCTGTCTCCTAATGATTTCATCGAATACAGTCATTCTCTCTGATATTCTGTAAAATAGTTATTTTAATTTTGATATGTGAACACAGTGAGCACTCTTGAAGATATTGCAGCAGGTTATATTTTGATCAATTACATTTAGACGGCGCAAATGTATGTGACTGGTGTCTCCATTTCCAAGCAAAAGAGAAAATTCAGAGCCAAAAGAAGAAAGTTGAATTGCAGGAAATGGGTAGTAAAAATGCCAAGAAGATACCTAACAGTGACCTTGTGCCTAGGTCGGCATACACAAGTGCCACGGAGCAGCCTGCATCAGTCACCATGAAGAAACCCAGAAAGGCTAATGCTAAGAGCTGGAAGGTAATAATTTGGTAATATTCTGCACGTAAGAACTTGCAAAAGCAAAGTGATTAATAATTTGGTAATATTTTGCATGTACTAAATTCCAAAAGCATCGTGTTAATCATTGAAAGAATGCATTTTTACCTTATTTAACAGTATTTAATAGTGATAAATTGCTTGTTTATTCAGACAGAGGGCTACAAAAACAAAACAGGCTTGGTTCGAGGGCCACCACACATTCTTTTCTCTGCACAAGTATGTTTTTTTTACAGTGAATCTAATTATATACTTCAGATTCAACATTAATAGGGTAGGTAGAGTTGAAGGACGCTTAAAACACCTTACCTTTTCTTTTGCTGAAAGGTTGAGTGTTTGAGTACCCTTTTGAATATCTGCCTCTATCTGCCTCTATATACCGACCTCTATGGCCTCTATTCTCTGTGATGACTTCTTCGGCTTTTGTCAGGAGGATATGCAGGATATGTAATGGCCTCTTCTCTCTATGATGAATTCTTCGGCTATGCAGGATCTGATTTTGTCTATCGAAATGGAAAGGATGCAGATATCACTCATCGGTGGGATCCTGAAACCTAGGAAGGATGTCGAAACCTAGGATTGTGTAGCTGGCAGGCTGAGGTGACTTTTTAAATAGGTAGCAGTTGAAATAGGTGGAACGTTGTCAAGCATAGCTTATGCATGGCTATATCGATAGCAAGCATAGCTTATGCATAGCTATCTCGCTGGTAGGCAAATGAAAGCATAGAGTCGAGCCCGCCAAACTGTTTATCCTAACTTTTGAGAAAAGTACACAGTGGAGCCCCAAAATATTTATCCTAACTTTTGAGAAAAGTATACAGTTGAGCCGACAATAAGAGGTCGAAACAAAAACATTGGATAAAACTCTATTGCACATAACATTTTATTTGAAACATTGGTTAAACCTGAAATGTATGGCAATATATTGTTTGGTCAATGACAACTAGGGCAGTAGGGATGGTCTAAGCCCTAAAAATCCACCAATTGTGGGTGTTACACACACATCACCCACTACAAACCCCCTTTTCCCTCTCATTGCAATTCCAACTATTGTTGCTTGGCTCAAAATTGATTTCCACTCAACTAGTATTTCTAGAAGGCAACAATTATCTCCTCGCTAATGTCCACCCAACATACCTCTGAGACACCTTACAGTATGAAGTGGAGCCTCCAACTCAAGTTAGTTGTTTATGCTCATAGCTTTGATTTCTATTGTTACTCAACATCCACCATTGGATCCATTTAAGGCCTCTATGTTATGGGCCTTACCTCATTGCCATGGTAACCTTGTTACAACCCTATTGGTTCTTGTCTCACAATAGAAACCACTATCATTGCTCCTCCCTTAGTCCACCTCACAGATACACATAAAAGAGGGTACCCATCAATATCTAATATATCAATCAATAGCTAAAGCAACTAAAACAAAAACAAATGCAATCAAAATATGTTCTAAACTTACCCATGGGCCCCAAAATGCTTCCCTAATAGTGAGACCAACTTTGAGTTTCTCATGTAGTCCATCCTCACATGGGGGGAATCCAAAATTATTTATAGTGTCTCTTGTCATGGCACCAAAAATTGTAGGGTAAAGTACCTACCCGCCTATTGCTTGCGCATGTGGGCCATCATGTCCCCCCACTGCCACATGCATAGCTTAATGGGCCCTCCCACCTTCACCAACACCTACATATATAATAGTACCATCTACTCATAAAATAAGCAACAAAGGAGGCATCCAAATCCACCATCATTGTAGTTGAATACAAGTGTTATCTATAAAAACATAGCGTCTCATAGCAAAGAGGCCCACATAAGGTGATGCATGTGCATTATGTACTCCACTGCAAGGATTTGACCATCAATGTCTCTCTATGTGTAAAGGGATCCATTGATCCTCACCAACCATTGGTGCCACCATCCATGTGGCCAAGACATGGATTGATGCAATCACACTCAATCCTCCCTCTCCCTCCAACTTGGTGAAATATCGGTCCTTTAGTTGGTACTCATCTAGACACCATGTTTAAATGATCTCCCATAGAAGCCCCTCACTAGAGCACATGAGGGGACAATCAAAATAATTGAGTAGACCATAGGTGACCAACTCAAATCTCATGGTAGGGATGGCCCCTACCTCTTTCCATAGCTTATCATAAACTTTCTCTTTCTAATGGAATAACATGGCTCAATATTCATCAAACTAATATGCCTACAAACACTAAAATAAAAAAGTTATCAGTTTCACTATTGCATTGTTAGTGGGTATCCCATTTATATAACATGAAGTATCTACATGTTTGTTTTCCAAATAGTCATAAGGTTCTCATGGTTGCAATGCAAAAAGTCACATGAAAGACTCATATGACTATTCTCTTACCCTCCATGTATCTCTCATGATTAATAATTAAATACTAATGAGATATGTTTATGTGATTGTTCACCTTACAGTTGTGAAATTGCACAATTATCCAATGCACAATGGCACAAGTTGCTTGTGTGAAAAGGGCATGAAAAAGTTGTGAAAATTTCATAGCACACCCCTCATATTCACACACATACTCTTTGCTGAAAATGATTTGATATTTTTCAATGCATGTTTTCTGGGTTTCATCATCCATAGGAACCAATTTACATGATTGTGTCTATATTTTCTAATGAGATGTGCAAGTGTCTAGTAAATAGCTGAATAGATGTTGCACAATTGTTCACTCAAAAATTGCACAACCCTATGGACATACTAATTTTTTTCTATACAATCCCAACAAGCCTTAAATTATGATATCAAATGGACAAAAATTAAGGTCATGAAGTGATCACTTACTTAAAATCATGGAATGGGAAACCAAAGAATGATTTTTGCATGGAAGCCACCAGAAGATCATGGAATCTAGTGGCATAAGTCAACTCAATCATGTACAAATATATCTATTTCTAGTACCATTCACACCATTGGAATATTGTCATTCCCCGCTTTACTGACATTTTCTCCATTCATTTCCATCAAAGTTTGTATCATGGGGCCATTTACCCTCGTCAAAGTTCTATAGACAGATTTAGGATCTCATTTGTTCCATTTTTTACACCATTTGCACCATTGGATTTATTATCATGAGCAATTTCATGCAAAATATTTAGCTTTATGTGTGTAGGTACTCACTTAGAAGCCATCCTTTCCCATGACTACATGTAGCATGGCACTAGGCCCCTTCCCCTTAGGTATGCTTCTTCAAACCATCATGTAGCTACTCCTTCTACATATGTTTCATTTCCCATTCTACCAACCCCTTGAATATATCTTTAGGTTTTCTTTCTCCCAACTCCGAAGGAAACTTTTCCTAGTTACACATGCATTTAGTTGTTGTTGGCCAATAGTAGTCCTCCTTCATGGGTCATCTTGGTGTTAACACCTATTACATTTTCAAAACCCATGTCACTTTTCCCCTAATATTTGGATTTCTATAATCTGCAATTCAGAGAACAAAGCCTCATACATTCTTCCCCTCATTATGCTTACCCACATATACAAACTCCTAATAAACCAAATTATTGTGGTTGGTTATGGTAAATACATCCTCACATTCCATTTTCCTCTCATATTCCCCATGACTAGCCTACCATTTGCATTCCCCTCCATCACTCGTTCAATCCTCTAAGGAGGTCCACCCTAGGGGTCCCTTCCTTGTTCACTTTGATGCTTCTATTCACACATGGGAGAGTAGCTTGGTTAGATGTTTGGGGAACCCATGTCCTTGTCTATAGCATATCTAGATTCTTATATCCATTCATTAAAAAAACACCAAAATACATAAAAATTTTAAAAAATGAATGAAATATATAACATTCATACCATCTCATCTAATGTAATCTATTTCACACTTTGTGATAATCCATGTCATCCATGGTTAAACCATTTACAATAACTTACTCATGCTCACAATTATTCTAATTTCCTACAACACCCCCAATATCCTAGTACCCAACATTGTGATTCCCAGAGTCACCTTCATTAGCTATCTTTCTATTGTTCCCACTTATCCTCGGTCCCTATATGATATAAATCAATACATATGGTTACCGTTTGACATCAACTTATTTGATGTCCAATTGGTTTTTCATTCATATCCTTATTGGTCATCATTTATGATCCAATCAAGAGAAATGTTGATTCCTATCCTCATTGGACAAAAATCGTTCATCATTATCAAAGTCATCCTCCATATAGTTAAGTACTTGAAACTCATGTTATTATAGGAGTGTTGTTGTATCTTGTTTCCCATTTCCATTATCATTGGTGAACCTTGAACTAGATAGAGAGAGTCATCATTTCTCTGTACTTTAGTCCCCCCCTTAATTTTCAACATCAAATCATTATCACATCAAGGTGGGACGTACAGTGTGATGGTTGCAATTCCAATTCTAGTTGAAAACCCCTAAGATAGTATAACTATTAATGTCTTCCAGTAGGGAATTGTTTTATAGAAATCCCCATCAGATTCTAGGGCCTCTCTAAATGACTAGTCCCTTATTGTTACTGGTGTCCCCATAGGTGGTACATGTTCCCACACAAAAAAAAATCACATTTACAATGTTATTCAATATTATCACCATATAGATGAATCATACTAGTTAAACATGATCATAAAGAAAACTTATTTGTGATTGTAATGTATCTTGGTAATTTCATGAGCATAGGAATGCCTACCTTGTTTGTATGAGATGTCATTAACATAGGTATGTATAATTGATTTTAAGGTGGACTTCATCTTCTTCCTCAAAACTCTCTCTATGTAGTCTTTATAGGTCACAAACATGTGGGACATAAAGTAATGATATATTTCCACTATATGGTAGCTTCTAACCTCAGACATCATGGAACAATTGTTATCACACCAATTTTTCTCATAAGGGACGTTTAAACAATTTCCAAAAAACATCATTTGTTGAGAAAAATATAGCATGATATGGCTACATAATTGCTACTTTACATCACCTTAAACAAAAAGAGAAAAATCATTCCAAAGTGTATTTTTATTCACTTGAGTGGCCTTACTACAAAATCACTCCCAAAACTTGCACAACATTTCCTTTAAAAGTTGTGCAATTCTATTCACATGAGTGAGCATGACCTCTTTGACACATTTAAGGAGGTAGGCCTAGCTCAAGTGGTTGTAGGTTGAGGTACAAGAGAAATTCAAGTCCCATCCCATTCATGAAGAGCACTTTGGCCTTCCAAAGTCTCTTTCAAGCATTGGGATCTCCATTTCAGTGATTACATTTCACATTGGAACTAGTTCTAGAAAGATTTTAGAAATTCCCTATAATGAAAGTAATGGGGTAGCACTTAAAATAGAGAAGAATTGCAAGTATATTCTATATGGATGAGATTCGAGATAATCTATCTTGATCTATCTCTATTTTTCGTCACCCTCATGCTTGTTTATGCTCTTTCCTCAAATATAAAAAAAACTTCTTCATTCACAATTGTTAGAGAGGGATTTAAAGAAGCAAAATGACTCATCTATCCATTCTCTCTATGAGCTATTACTAATGTTCATGCCTTTACATTGGAAAACTAATATATGAGTATTTCCATTTGCCTCCAAATTTTGTGTTTGAATGGAATCCTTGTAATTAGATTTGTAATTTCATTAAATGTATATGCAATAATACTTTGGTGATTTTCCCATATAATCATTGTCTCTTTTTTAACTCACAACCTAGCTTAACAATGTATATTTTTCTCATCCATGCAACAAAATCCCTAACATAGTAAGAATGTCATCTTCCTATTAAATTTCATGTTAAGACATGCAAAACTACATTTAAAGTAAGAATGCACCTTTCAAATTCCTAAAAGTGCCACTTGGAACCAATTAGTGAACTTGATCAAAATTTTCAAATTGCTTTACATTATATTTCACTTGTCCAACAACAAAGATATAAGTGGCATGACAGATTCATCAAGGGAAATACATTTGACATAAAAGATTGACCTTAATTGTTTGATTATGGATTTAATTAATTCAAGGGAAATTTCCATATTGGGTGGCTTGGTCCTTAAGAGGTTGATCTTGTCTATGCAATGTCTTTGTAATTTTGCATACTATTGATGAGGAAAGGACCCCTCTCATGGACAATGGCCATGGAATAGGGTTATATTAAAAGTCATTGTCTAAAGTTGCTTTTATCAAGGATATTTTTGGGAAATAAAAAATGGATGTTGTGGATGCAGTGAGTATGTCAGCTACACCTATAACTTATTGATCTTCTAGTTTTGAATTGTAAAAAGGAAGAATAAGAAATAAATACAACAACGAAAACCTATCACATGCACCATTTGGACCTTAGAATGCTAGAAAAATAGTTTATGGTTGGTATTTTTTAGAGTAATTAAACTTATGCCTATAAAAATTCCCTTTGGGGACAAAATTAGAGAAGCTTTGTTTGAAAATAAAATTGCTAAGAAATGAATTTTGTGAAGAAAAAACACATGGTATCTAGACCATTGTCGTAGACTTTTGCACTTATAGTTCTCATCTCAAGGAATTTCTAGAACAATATTTCAATTTATAAACCTTTATTTTCTTGCTACAATTTTTTTATCAGTTTGCAAGAACTATATGTTCAATAAATTTATATTTTCATTTTCTTCACTTGCTATAGAACCTTATTTTACTTTCCAACCTTCATATCTCAAATGCAACTCTTCATTTTCCATCTTTAGATATTTATTCCATGTGTTTTTTTAATTAATTCTAGCAACATATCTTATCTATTGATTGTCACTAAATAATACTTTTTCCCGGTAGATTTTCAATCATAGAAAGAGAATCTTAGTAGTTGTAAAACCTATATACTATAGCTACTATATCAACTCTTTGGCACATTTGATCATGGCAAGAATAGTCTTCATTTGTTTCAACCACAACAACGCTAGACCATTGAAAATATGAGGAAGTTTAGGCAATGTTATGATTCTCTTTTATGGTTCACAAGTCTTGAAATTTTTTTAAAAACTTGTTCTCAATATTACCTACTGCTCTGACTTATCTGCATTTTCTGATATTGCTTGCAAACAAATTGAAGTAACATCATTTATGTAAGTAGTATTGGAAAATTGATATGTCAGTTTGACGTAGTAATCAAACACCAATGTGTGCCACATATTTCTATTTACCACCACTAAATCAAACTCAAGCTATGACCATAATTACTCTAATTCCCACTGCATGCCATCATTACCTTTGTCAATCAATCTTGTCACAAATCTTTTAAATTTTAAATGTATACTCTAAATCTTGTCTTGCACTTTCAAATGGACATTTTTCTACTGAATGCAAATGATTTGAAACTATTTTCATATAATTTTCTCCCTAATTGAATTCTATAAGAAAGGGGGTTAGCACAATCTTCCATGAACCCATTTTCAAAAGGATTTCACAGAATAATGAAGAATCCATTGGAAGTTTTGAAGACAAAGGGTGCCTTGTTTATTTGAGAAGCTTCAAGATTTTGACATGAAGTTTGTGATAAATTTTACGTAGTCGTTCAATGGGGGCACTATTACTCTTTGGGGCTTGCATATATCAATCTATGATGTCAACATTTCTCATGTTACATAACTTTCCATTGAAGGAGAGTGGTCATTTAAATGTGAGGCAGTTACTAATGTCCATAAATAATTTATCACAATAGGGGAAATTGTGAATGATTTGGGCAAAGGAGTATTTTGGTAATCCCTTATATCACCATGGAGGATGTTGCTTCATATGCTCAATGGTATATAACAAGTGAGGTACATTATAATTTTCTTTCTCATTACCATTTTTGACTCCTTGTCCATTTGAGGAATCAGCATCTCATCAATATGCCATATTTTCAATGGAAAAGCCTGAAAAAATGGTAAAATATGTGTGATGAATGAAAAACCCTAGGTGGATTCTATTACACCAGGGCCTTATAAAACTATTGGTGGAATTATCCTTGTTTTAGGAAAGGTGCACATGGAATGAATTCATATTTGGACCCCAAATTCTAGATGAAGTTGTCAAAGCTGAAATCCAAGAGGTTGGTGCTTTTGTTACTCATAGTAGAGGAATAAGAAGAATTAAAACTCTTTAGCATTGAAGAAGAGTGACTAAGAGTATGATAACCAAAGAAGATATGAGATAACCTATTTCATAAGTCATAGAAGAATACGCTACAAATTCCTTGGACAAGAACGTCGCAAACAATAAGAATAGGGTGGAGGCTTTCAATACTTGCAAAAGGTGAAGAGGTAAGCATTCTTCTACCCCAAAAAGTTTTAAATGGCCTTGATTGTATAGGCCCTTATGCTAACTCAATCCAAGCTAATAAAAGGTTGACAACACAAAATTAAAAACTTCAAAGCAAGTTAATCAAAATCAAAATTAAGAAAATGGTTTTTGCAACATAATTAAGTTTACATATTCTTTTGGAGGCTACTAAGAATCAAGAAGCTTCTGTTGAACATATGATTCATGTGGTTACAAAAGGAAACTTCTCTAATGAAACTCAACAATTTCAGAATGACATATTGGATGTTATTCCCCTAAACGTGTATATTTCATTTTTCTTATGACTAATCTTCAAAAATGGAAAGATACAGAGGAATTACATGACTTAGGATTCCTTCTCAAAGGGATGCACTAGCATGAAATATAGAATATGAAAACCCAATGGGTCAATAATGACTTAATAGAAGAGAAGAAGTGGACTTGAAAGTCAATAACAAATGTGAGAAACAAAGGCTACAAGAAGTCCATAGAGCTTGCAACCTAGCACTATAGGACATTTATTATCGACCACCATCATGGACACATGTTATTTTTCTTCATGAGCAAAGGAAGAATTCAAACTTTGTCAATTGGTTTTGCAGAAACCTTCTTAAATTAATCAAATTCATGATCTAGTATGCCTCAACCCCTCAAGAATAGGATTTTCTATGTGAGTTGTATCTACCTGTTTTCTTCTTCCAAATAAATTGAGATGGAACCCCAACCCTTATGTTGAGGATGTTCAATTAAGGGCATTGTTAGCATTTGTTACTAATTCAAGTGAAATGGAAATAAAATTGGGATTTTTTTGGTATTTCCAAGAGCACTATAAGTTTAAATGTTTGAGGATAATTTACCTCTCCTACACCAATAATCTATGACTGTTGTCAAGTTGAAAAGGACTCTAAGAACACAACCAAGTTCTAATAAAATAAAATATTTTCCAAAACTAGTTATGAAGAGGTAGTAAATTGTGTATGCCATTGAGGCTCTTCTCGATGCAACTCCACCACTCTCTTTGTAGAAATGAGAACCTAATGGATACCCTAATTTCAATGTTTCATTAGCTAGAGATGCCCTCAACTTGGAATCTTTAAGAAGAAATAAACCTTATGGTTTGGTCTCCTAGTCCATTACCTCATTTTGCAGTGTTCCATGCCTTATTACAAAGTTTTCGAAAGTTGGAATGATTATGAGGAAGCTACTAGTTGGTCAGCCATTATAAGGATACTAAGATATTATGAGCCAACATAATTTGTTGATGTAGGGTTCAAATGGAGCAATTTTTATGTGGGCCTTACAAAATAAATATGTTAAAATCCAATTGCACAAGGGATGTGCATTCACATCGATTTAGGGGAGACAATAAATCCCAAATTTTGCATGTTTTTTACTATCTTTTTCCCTCTATCTACCCCATTTTCCTTGTTTAGCTATCCTTTTTCCAGTGATATTCTCTATTACTTCCCATCATGACAAGGCCTGTAAGGTTCATTACAATAAGGTAATCAAGGTTCATTTTTGGGAGTTTTCATTTATTTTTGTTGACTCTAAAAAGAATCATGTGTTATTTAAACTTCTCTTATGTTTGGAAAAGTAATGATGCATTAATCTAAAAGTTTTGAAGGGAATTTTTAAATGCTTATAGTTGTACCATAGAATATGCGATGAGAACACCAAGTAGCCACTTGGGTTGATTATGAAGATTATATAAAACTCCCAATAGAGGAATCAATTACAAGAGATGTCACAAATTCTTTACTACAAAATCTCTAATCAAATAATCAGTTATGGGGTTAATATAATATGTCATGAATCATAACCCTACATTAAACATGCGTACCCTAGAAATGATAAAGAGGCATAATAAACCATTAAATTAATACTTCATTCATTCATGGTATTGAATGCAATTTTTATTATGGTTGGTAGTTTGTTAAATTCCATGAGGGAATTTGTGGTTTTGTGGTAGAGAATGCCTAGATACCATAGTATATTTCTCAGTTGACATTTAAATCCTATTATAGTTTTTTGTTTTTTTGCTTTTGTTTTGTTTTTTGTTTTTGTTTTTTTGTTTTTGTTTTTGTTTTGTTTTTGTTTTTTGTTTTTTTTGTTTTTTTGTTTTTTGTTTTTTGTTTTGTTTTGTTTTTTTTTCTCTAAATTGATTACAAGAACATGTTTTATTAATGTATACATAGTAGAGAATGCTCATCAAAGTCAATGAGACAATGAAGAAGAATAAAGATATACTTGCAGATGTTTGAAACTTTTGTTGAATGATGTGAACTTCATTTTATATTTTGTATATATGAGTTTGTGATTGTATTGAAGTTGTGTTGTAATTTAACTTTGTATTTTTTTCCTAAGAAGTTAAGGTCCACTCCATGAGAGGGGGCATTGTACTACTTAGAATATTTTTGCTTCTATTTAATATGTATCCAACTCTATAGTTTATGATTCTCTTTGCAATTCATGATAGAATAGTTATTTTTACTATCTATGGGTTTTGGAGCTTAAATTTCTATTCAAGCCATTGCAATTCTATAACTTAATTTCTTGTAGTCTAATTTTATATCCAACTATTTGTAATTTTATAGCTTAAACTCTGAAATTCAAATTTCCATAATTATCTTACTCTTTGGAATATCCCGACATTGTATAACTTGGTTTAATCATGCAAATGATGAATTGCAGGAGTCGACATATGATTTAAGTTATATATATATATATATTATATAATATATATTGAATGACAAGAAGATTCAAAACAATAATTACTTACTTTCACTTCTTATCAAGTAGGAGCATCATATGAATCAGTGATAAAGATGACTTCTAAGGCATGCACATATAAAGCAAGGCATCTCACAACCTTTTGAATTCTAGTTTGACAAAGTAAATGCACAAGTAACTTAGCCATTACTACCATTATCAGTTATGCGTACATTTGACATATCAATCATTTATGAATTTAGAGTTGTAATAAATGAATCCTCATTAGGAAGCCTTCCAACATTTAAATATTTTTCACAATTGAGCAATTTCACAAACTTATTAAGTATGAATTCATCTCTTTATAATTATTGTCCAATAAATAATTATTGTTAAGGAGTGAACTCATGGTGATTGATTTTTTTTAATAAGCCAATAATCTTGGTGAACTAGGTGTAATCATGCAAATGATGAATTACAAGAGTTGAATTATTATATTATATATATATATTATATATATATATATATAATTATATATATTATATATATATATATATATATATATATATATATATATATATCGCAAGCAACTTCAAAAACAATAGTTACTTACTTTCACTTCTTACCAAGTAGGAAAATCATAGGATTAATGATGACTTCTAAGACATGCACATATAGTGCAAGGCATCTCACAACCTTTTGAATCCTAGTTTGACCAAGTAAATGCACAAATAACTTAGCCACTAGTACAATTTATCGGTAATATGTTTATTTGAACTATCAAAATAAATTATGAATTTAGAGTTGTAAGAAGCGAATCCTCATTAGGAAGCTTTTCGAAAATTTAAATATTTTTCACAATTGAATAATTTATTAAACTTATTAAGTATGAATTATCTATTTATACTTATTATCTAATAAATAATTATTGTTTAAGGAATGAACCTATGGTAATTGATTTTTTTAATGTCAATAATCTTGGCGAATTATAATAAAATTTAGCCAAAATTACTTGTGGTGAAAGAAAAGAGAAATATATATAACATCAAATTCATATACTTTAACTTGAAACCTATTTTATTCTATTAAATTATATATTATAACACAAATATCTACCCTTAGTATAAATTTAATCACTCTACTCAACTCTCATATTCCTAACTCAACATATTCATCATCTCAAAGCTCCACAAACCAAGATGAACATAATATTGATGAAGTTAGTTGGCCCCTTACTTGAGGTAATTTTGTATTATGTCCTTTTTCACCCCAGATCAATCGAACCCATAATATCCTCCATCGATTGATTTTCATTCTCCATAAAAAAGTATTAAGCCTTTAAGAGTTTAATTTGTGTGCCTTTATGAACCACATATATCCAACCCAGTATATCTTGCATCCATTGAAATTCACTTTCTTTATAGAAGTATCAAGCCTTTACATGTTTGTTTATGCTCAACATCAATACAATTCATTATGTCTTCCATCCATCCAACTCATTGTATCTTCCATGCATTGAAATATTGAATCTTCCATCTTTCATTATAGAAGTATCTTCCATTTAAGTAATTATATTGTGTTCCCTTATGATCCACATCATTACAATTCATTATATCTTATATCCATTCAAATTCACTTTTAATAATAAAAAATTTTGAATCTCTAAAAGTTTGTTCAATACTTCCAACAAGAAGCTTATTAAAGAAGAAGCTCATTCAGTTGGTCATTAAATTCATTTGAACTTTGGCTTCATTACAATTCAAGATTTGTTAGATATGTTTTTTTTAATAACTGACTCAATATATTCATCATCCTACGACTTCATGGACTAAGATGGGCATAATATTCATAAAGTTATACTTCAGAAACTATCTTTGCAATGCCAAAATTCCATACAACTTTGGAGGTGTGATCTTGTTTGACAAGTTTCAATCTTTCACCTTTAGGAATAGAGAGCTTATCTAGCTTGTAGAGCAACCCATCTTGGAGATGATAGTCACCCTTGTTATCACCTTCTTCTAAATGAACTCAACCTTTTAATTGTTGAAAAACTTCTTTTAAATCCTTGTCTTTTGTGTATGCATCATGGGTGAAAGACTTCGTGTGAGGAAAAGATCCCAAAGTTGTTGGTATTGGATGTGAGTGGACTTGAAAACATGTCTATTTTGGGCTTTGAAATTCACCATTTTTGTCACCTAATTTTTCCAAATTTTGACTCATAAAATCATATTTTTCCATGCCTTTTATCTCATTTTCCACTTCATGTTTGTCATAAACTATTTCCCACATGATTATACATTGGAAATGAAATTCAAGGCAATTTGTTTTAACTTATACAATTTTTATCTTTGTCAATTAGTAATTTGGGTAAAACTATTCTCTAACAGGTCGCCACACGAATCTCTAATTTTTTAGTGACCATAAAACCTATCACTCAATCATAGTAGAGTCATTGATTGGATGGTTGTAACAATATAAAGATAAACCACAAGTTGGACAAGACAACAAACATCATGGAAATCTATGTATATTCATGAGTTGAATCAAACATCTAAGTAGGACATGTGCAAGAATGATCAATGGTTGAGTAAACGATGGCAATTTCAAATGCATATCAACAATTGTTTGATTTAGCTAAGTTAGGAATTGCGATGAATCAACATAAGAAGATCCTAAGACCAGATATAAAAAATCAAAGCTTATACAATTATCAAAATTGTTGTTTTTTATAAATCTTAGATCATTTGTTTTGTATTATGGATACTCTATTTTCTACTCACAGCCACATTCAATTTCGGTTTAAGAATAGTTTTATAAAAGCTAGCTTGAAGGCACATT
Source organism: Pinus taeda (assembly GCA_000404065.3). Taxonomy (NCBI): domain Eukaryota; kingdom Viridiplantae; phylum Streptophyta; class Pinopsida; order Pinales; family Pinaceae; genus Pinus; species Pinus taeda. The sequence goes on along the minus strand of APFE030247622.1, from coordinate 212,199 downwards.
GTAACAATGATTGATATACAACAAATGTTTAAGTACCAATCAATTTTATATTATGTACTTTTTTCCTTTGATTAATTCAAAAATAACAATTCATTCATTATATATGACTTCAACATGAATGTACGATTGTTAAGCTAAGCCTAAATTTGTAGTGTGACTAGCAATGAATACTTTATGCATATAGGGCCCATTGCATAGGGTATTCATTGCTTATTCTAATTTAGTTTAGTTTAAGGGTTAGGTCTCTATCATACTAGTGTAGCCCCGTTATTGTTATTATTAGTGTATCCCCCTATAGTTATTGTTGTGCCCATGTAACCCCCATATTTTTATCATTGTGCCCCATTTGTTATCATTGTGCCTTAACATTATTATTGTTATGTAGGCTCTGATTGTATTGTGACCCCTTAGAATCCTATATATACCAAGGAGGTATTATCATTTGTATAATACAATAATTGTTCATTTATGTGATGTAAAGGAGGTTTCTGAAGAGGCTAATTTTCAAGTCGTTGATCTATCTTTTCTTCCTTTTTGTGATTTGGTTGCATAAAATTTGGTATCAAAGATTTGGATTCAAGGGTTTTGCTGCTTCAAATAGGTCATCTTGGAATTTTCTCTATAATGTTTTTTATACAAAGCTTCAGAAGAAGAAAATTCGACCACATGCAACTGAAATCTTGATGAAATTTATGTATAAATTTCAGATCTTGGTTCACCATAATTTATGAGATATGATATGAAGATGTTAGGGTTTCTGCATGCTCCAAAATTCAGTATCAAATAGGATACCTAGGTAAAATCGTCACAACTTTATTTTCCAGCATCTAATTCGATTTTTGTAAAAAGATACTAAAATAGCATGGAATGCAGTTTATTTTGTATCAATTTTAGTGCTGAAAGTTTGAAACAGTGACACATGGAATCTGTACAAGTTCCCTCTACTGAAAGAGTCCACAATCAGGCCATCGTGTGAGATTTTGAATAAATTTATATTGAATAATTCAATCTTGGTTTTACTTGTGGTGTTGAAAAGGAGACTTAGAGTGTTATCACATGACCCAATTTCAGACTATGGGAGGTCGAAATTTTAGAGATACAAAAATTTCAATATCAAGCTCCAAAAAGCAAGAAGAAAAAGGTGTGTATTTATTTTAAATTTGCATAAGTTTTGTTTGAAAAATCAGTCTAAAGTAATTCAAAGGGAATAGTAAAGCATACATATCATTATTTGGTTCCAATATGCCTCGAAACAAAAAAAAAAATGGATACTCCCAGTAAGTAAACATAAATTTCTACTATGACACATAAAGAAGAGGAAGAAATGCAACATGATATATCAAAATTACAAGACCAAGTGAAACAAATTGTGCTCTTGCAAACAATAACCAAAAATGAGTTGGAAGTGATGATGACTGTTAAAATGGATGGTTTAGAATTAAAAATAAAAAAGGGACATGGAAGGTTTGAAGGATGGTTTAAAAGCAAACGTGGAAGCAATGATGAATGTCAAGATGGAAGGGTTGAAAGAAGGGTTGACAAAGTTGTTGCAAGAAAGGCTTCTTAGTGGTGACAAGGTAATCCATGAAAATCATGATGAGGAAAAAAGGAATATGAATTATGATTTTAGAGACTTCAATGTTGGATTTAAGACCTACCACATTCTAAATATCGATATGAGGAAGTTTGATGGCAAGGATCCGGTAACATGGATACTACAAATGGAGCAATATTTTGATCTTCATGATGTGCAACACACACAAAAGTACGCATTGCATATTTATATTTAGAACCCAATCAATTTATATAGTATCTATGCCTTTGTTCTCATAAACTGCTTGTCACTTGGTCAATTTTTATGGAGGAAATGATAGCACATTATGAGGATGTAAAGAACAATACCTTCTTTAGCCAATTGATAAATATCAGACAAAAGGGTTCAACAACGGAGCACATTGAGGACTTCCAAAAATTGAATATCAGGGTATCTAATATTCCAAAGGATCATAGGATTAATGTATTCATAGTGACTTTAAAGGATAACATTCAGCATGAGGTTCACCTTTGGGAACCTAATTCATTGGAGAAGGCATTCAGGGTGGCAAGAAAAGTTGAAAGAAAAATTATGGGAACAAGAAAGTCTACTACTCACAACTATAAACATGGAAGTGTTGTTGCACCTAGCCACCCACAACCTACAAGATTGACACCACACCAATAGGAGGAAAAAAGAGAAATTTTAATTTGTTGCAGTTGTGATAGAAAATACACTAAAGGTCATAAGTGTGCTAAGAAGAAATTATTTTACATAGATTGTGAATAGGAGGAAGAAAAGGAATAAGAAACATGAAAAGAAGAGGATATACACCAGGAACCAACCCCAGAGAAAGAAGAAATGAATCTGACTATATCTTGTAATGCATAGGCGGGAATTACCACTCCTCAAAATCTCAAGATAGAAGGATATATCAAGAAGAAAAAGGTAATAGTGTTGATTTTTTTGGGTAGTACCCATAATTTTATTCATTGTAACATAACTAAGGAATTGAATTTTTTCTATATCTAGTACGAGAGTGTCAAGTGATGGTTTCAAATGGAGGAACTATAAGTTGCTCTGGAAAGTGCCATAATATCAAGCTAACCATGGGGGAATATGTATTGAATAGTCTTATGCTTTCCATTCCAATGGGTGGTGTTGATGTTGTACTAGGAGTCCAATGGTTACAATCTTTGGGGAAGAAAGCTTTTAATTTTCAAGAAATTTTCTTGAAATTTTTTTGGGAAGGAAAGGAAGTTGAATTAAGGGGTATCATAGGGAAACCAGGGAATATAATTAGCTATAATGGCATGGAAAATATTTTGACGAAAGAACAATGGGGCATAATTGCACAATTATGCTTACTACAAGTTCAAACATTGAAATCATCTATTTCTCCATATCTCCAAAAAGTCCTAGAAAATCATTCCAATGTATTTGAGACTCCCAAAGGCCTCCCGCCTATTCATCATTATGATCATGCTATTCATTTTATTCTATGAAGTGTTCCTCCAAACGTAAGGCCTTACAAATATCCCTATGCCCAAAAGAGTGAAATTGAACATATGGTTGCAAAAATGATAGAGGTTGGTATAATTCAACCTAGTCAAAGTTCTTTCTTTTCTCTAGTAGTATTGGTGCACAATAAGGATGGATCATGGCATGTGTGTCCAGATTATAGGGAGCTCAACAAGATCACTATTAAAGATAAATTTTCCATTTTGTCATTGATTAATTATTGGATGAATTACATGGAGAAATTTACTTCACTAAGTTGGATCTTCGTTTAAGAATCATCAAATTAGAATGAAGACATAAGACATTATGAAAACAACATTCAGAACTCATGAAGGTCATTATGAATTTTTGTTCATGCCTTTTGGCCTTACTAATGCACCTTCCACATCTCAAGGTTTGATGAATTCCATTTTCAAACCCTTTCTTAGAAAATTTGTGTTAGTATTTTTTGATGATATACTAATCTACAACAAGTCTTGGAAGGATCATGTTCAACATGTTAACAAGGTGCTCAAACATTGGAGGAGAAACAATTGTATGCAAAAACCTCCAAATGTTTCTTTGGAGTACAAGAGGTGGAATATTTGGGTCATATTGTATATCATGAGGGTGTTAAGGTAGACCCTAACAAAATTAAATTCATTAAGGAATGGAAAATCCCTACAATTGTAAAGCATCTTCGAGGATTTCTCAGGTTGACAGGCTATTATCGCAAGTTTGTTAATAACTATGGGAGAATAGCAACACCTATAACAAAATTAATAAAGAAAGATGAATTTTCTTGGACTCTAGAAGCAACTAAGGCCATTGAACATCTTAAAGAGGCAATGTGCCAAGCACCATACTTAGCTACACCAAACTTCACAAAAACCTTTATTGTGGAATGTGATGCCTTTGGAAATGGAATTGGTGTTGTTTTAATGCAAGAAGGAAGACCCATTTCTTTTGAAAGTCATCCAATCAAGGGAAGGTATCTACCAAACCTACTTATGAGAAGGAATTGTTGGCAATACTACATGCACTAAAGCAATAGAAATTGTACCTAATGGGAAGACACTTCAAGTTAAAATTGGATCATGATAGTCTTAAATAGTTTTTGAAATAAGTATTATATTCAGAAGAGCAACAAAAATAGGTCACAAAGATGTTGGGTTATGTCTTTGAAATTATCTACAAAAAAGGGAAGAAAAATTTTGTTGCAGATGCAATCTCAAGAAAGGATGAGGATGTGGAAGTATTTCTCTGTTCCATTTCTATTTTTCACCTTGATTGGATAACTGAAGCAAGGGATGAATAGAAGAAAGATGAAGAGGCGTGTACACTCATTCAAAAGTTGCAGCAAGATCCCAGTACATCTGGTACATTTATATGGAAAAATGATTCATTATGGTACAAAGATCGCTTATATATTTGTAAGAATTCCCAATTCAAACAAAAGATTCTTTTGGAATTACACACGTCCCTCTTAGCAGGGCATTCAGGATTCTAAAAAACTTACCACGTGGTTAAGAAGGAATTTTTTTGGGATGGCCTTAAATCTGATAATCAAAAGTTTGTGGCAGATTTTTTGGTTTGCCAAAAAAAAGTTTAGAGAATTAAGACCTCAGGTCTATTACAACCTTTAGTCATTCCAAGTTAGCATTGGGAGGAGGTCTCAATGTATTTTATCACAGGTTTACCCAAGTCTGGAGGAAAAAGTGTCATCATGGTGGTAATTGATAGACTTACCAAGTATGCACACTTTTGTGCATTATCTCATCCTTTTAAAGCCACTACAGTTGCTACAACATTTATGGTAACAATTCAAAAGCTACATGGAAACCCAATGATGATTGTAAGTGATAGAGATCCCATTTTCACTGGAAATTTTTGGACATAATTATTTTCTTGTCTTGGTACTCAATTAGCTCATAGATCATCTTATCATCCTTAATCTAACGAGAAAACTTAGATAGTGAACACATGTTTGGAAGGATATCTTTGTTGCTTTGTATTTGATAAACAAACACAATGGGTCAAGTGGTTACCATTAGTTGAATGGTGGTATAACACTTCCTTCCATACTGCAAAAAAAATGACCCCATATATGGCACTTTCTGGATATCATCCACCATCCATCACATCATCTTTGAGAGAAAATTCTAAGGTTCAAGCAATGGAATATCACATCAAGCATCAACAACAAGTTCTCCAACTCTTAAAGGATAACCTCACTCTGGTGCATAATTGAATGAAACGAAAAGAAGATCAACATCGCAGTGAATTTTTTTTGATGTAGGTAATTGGGTATTTTTACGGCTACAGCCATACAAACAAATGTCCCTCAAGCAATCTAAGAAGGATAATAAATTATCACCCAAGTGCTATGGTCCTTACAAGGTGTTGCAAAATATTGGTACTATAGCATACAAATTGGAGTTGCCTACATCTTCTCAAGTACACCTAGTTTTCCATGTTTCATGCTTGAAGAAGGTTATCAGTGACAAGCTCCTAGTTCAAACAATATTGGAATAACTTAACAAGAAGGAAAATTCATATTTGAGCTTGAAGAAGTCATGGAAATGAGAACCCGACAGATACATAATTGATCAATTTCATAGTATCTCATTAAGTGGAAGAACTTACCCGTTGAAGATTCCACATGGGAGGATGAGAATTTTATACAGAAGCATCCATAACTACTCAAGCATTGAGGATACTTTTTTGAAGGAGAGGGGCATGTTAGGTCCCTTTAATAATTGTGTAGCCCCATTTTTTTTTTTTTTTTTAACAGAAACGGTTATGGATTATATTAACTGAGTGGTCTAAATGCCAGATTTCCAGTTACAATAGGAGGGGGCAGAGCGCAGGGGGCAGAGTGCAAATAGTTTTGACAACCTGAAGTACTATGGAGCTTGTGGTCAACTTCCAGCTCTTATTGGCTACAACTATGGAATCGATTTCTGTGATTTTCCCAAGCTTATAAGTGCAAACGAACTGGTTCAATATCAAACAGTAAAACATAGCAGCTGACTGATTATGGAATTGGATCCCATGTTTCTTCCCTGCCTCTTATCATTGCCGATGAGAGAGAAGGGCAGCTTTATTAGCTTCAAGATCTGCTTTTTTGTTGTTGTCTCTCAATACATGGAAGTATTTCAGGTTTTGGAACAGTTTCCCCAAACTTCTGATTCTAGATATCAGCCTTGCCAATCTTAAGTCCCGAGGGGATGAGTTAGTCACCATGGTTTTTTTTTTTTTTTTTTTTTTAACAAGGTCGGTTGCTATATTAGTGGCTGAAAAAAAGAAGGGGAGTCCAGGCTCCTGAGGTACATTAGGTGTCGGTGACAGCTTGGATCAAGAGAGTTACAAAATGGAGATTTCTCCTTGATCCTTTTTCTACTAGTTCTGCTTCTATCATTACTTGAGCTACTATAGATTCTTACATATTGGGACATCCATAATTGACATTTGCAAAACATTTTAATCTATGACAATATGGCTGATTTGCCTTGCGGTGGATTCCTCCGGTTGTTGGTCCACTCCATCCTGTTTGGCACTTGAAGAGCTGGTGGCTACGTTATTTTTCTTTTCCATCATATACTGCAGGATGGAAATCGATTCTTCCGCATGGCTGGACCGATTTGAAAGTTGACTGAACTGTTCATGGAGAGAGGCAACCCTGTGCAGAAAGAGGTCTATTTTAGCTCTGTATTTCTCATTCAATATGCGGTTATGATCTTCGAGCCTCGTCTCCAAGATCCTCTGCTGATTCTCCAGGATGCGCTGCTGAGCCCTGACTTCTTCTAGTTCTGCTTGCAAGTCTGCACAATGCAGACAATCTTCGCTGTGGGCCATGAGGGCGTTTGGAAGAGGCTGGGATGACAAGCAGAGATAACCAATGGTAAGGGGAAAGCGCAGTACGCGGACAGCAGGGAAGACTGAAGACACCGCAGAGATTTGGAGGGCCTGAGATCGATTGATTGCGCAAGGATTAAAAGGTCTGGGCCACTTGAAAGGGCGATTATCCTGAGGATCGGATAGGCGCGAAAGGGGCAGAAACTGCTTCTTGAGTGGAACACAAAGAAGCCAGAAAAAAAGCGCATGAATACAGAGGCGAACAGAGGCAAAATTCAGGCAACAGGGGATGGAGGGCTGGACACTTGAGAGAGAGCGTTGAGGGGAGAAAAGAAAGGCGCAGAGAGCGCGAAAGATGCCCCTGAAGCGGGCAACACGACGCCTGTGAGGGAGCACTTGTGAGTAAAGGCGAAGGGAGGCGGAGATCAAGCAATAAGGGATGGAGAGATATGCGCAAATGAGAGAAGAACAAGGGATTAATAAAGCCAAATGCTGAGTGAAGATGAGACTAGAGAGGAGCTGACAGTTCACGGGTTGCTGACAAACCTGCTGATAATCCTGAAGGATCCTTGAGTTGGATCTTTTGGTAGATTTGCCGGCGGTTTTGCTGAGTTTGTCGCTGTTGCAGATTGTATCGTATATTTCATGATGTTGGAATATTTTTCTGCATAGAGGAGTCCTTTGGTCATCCCTAGGGTCACATTTTATATCAGCCCTGTCAGGAATTTTGGGCTTGGCGCTGTTGGCTTTATGAGGAGTCACGGTACAGGCTGAAAAACTTCTGTAGAGTTGCATCTTAAGGTGCCTACTGGTCTTCCACACGCGCTATTAGCTCTTTCGTCCACCTTCTTGTTAAGGCTTTGGAGAACATGAAAGTATTGAATGTCTTCCATAGTCTGGTGAAGGATTCGGTTGCGAAGATTGACTTGCTGAAGCATAGTGTTTGGGGAGTTCTGCTGATGAACTATTAGGTGAATTACAATTGAAGAGTCTCCAAACACCATAACTTTTTCCCTGCACACGCGGCTGCACATGCGGATTCGATATATTATAATTGCTTCTTGCTTTTTATTCCCAGTTTGCCTAATTGGGTTAGGCCCTCAAACAGAGCTAGAGCTTCGGTCTGTTGTTCGACACCTTACCTAAACTCCACTCATAACGAAGAATGCACTCCCCTTTAGCATTGAGAATCAGACCCCCTGCTCCAGCTATGCCCGGGTTTGATTTTGAAGCTCCGTCGAAAAAAAGAGAGAAACAGTTGTTCCTTTGTATCCAGTTGTTAAATTCTTGGTCTTTTAGTCTAATTTTCCAAGATCTAGCCTCTACACTGTTCTGTACCTCCCTCTTATTGCTTCCCTGAGCATTATGATGTCTTTCCAAAATATAGCTTAATAGGTTTCGTTCCTCCACACTGTAGTTTGTTGCTTCAATTTTCCTAGTGGTGTTGATTGCAATCGCTTCCAGAGCAAGGCTTTTAGCTTTACTGCAAGTTGTTCGTGCATTGGGGCTCTTATCTTGGAAGATTTTTTTGTTTCTTGCTAACCAGATTCGCCAGAGCAGGGTGTGAGGGAGAGTATCCCATACTCTCTTCACCAAGCTGCTCCTTTTTTCTTTCCAGGGACAACAATTTTTCCAAGTGTAAATAGTCTCAACTATGCTGTGCTAAGGTTCCCAAGTTAGGTTGTCGATAGAGGATGTCTTTCTCTAGCATTCGACAGCAAAGGGACACTGTATAAATAAATGGTGCATTTTTTTGAATAATTAACCGGAGAATCCACAGTTTCATTATTTTTGAATCGACGTTTCGAATCCCAAGTGGGATCCATCTTCAGAAACTGTGGATTCTCCGGTTAATTATTCAAAAGATTCAAGCCACAGAAATCTGAAATGGTGCATTGTTTCTTCAACCTTGCAACAGTTGGGGCATCTGGAAGGGCCATTGATACCTCTTCTTTTTAGGTTCTCTGCTGTAAGAATTTTGCCTTTTAGCAAGAGCCATATGAAAAATTTGATTTTTGGGAGAGCTTCTGTACGCCAAGCAATTTTCCATTGGTTCCACGAAGTCATCTGGAAGGTGTTGTTGCAGATGTGTTGATGGCCTGCTTTTACTGTATAGTTTGATCCTGCTGGATCCCAGTGGAAGCCATCCGTTTCCCCTTTTTTTGTAGGAGCTTTACTATGAAGATGCATCTTCAGGTAACTGAGATTGGGTTCTAAAGCTGTAGGGATCTCTGGAAAGGACCAGCCAGTCCAAGCGTGGGTATAAGGGTCCCAGCTAGAGATTTGGTCTAAATTGTGAATGCCTCTGCTATTGAAATAATTGATAACTAGAGTAGCCTCTTGGTGCATGTTCAAGGGTTGTTGCCCCATGATTTTGTTTGTTCCAAAATTGATGTTGGTTCCCCCACCTGGAACTTTCGAAGTATTTTGCATCATAATAGGAAGTGCTTTCTTGCATAGCCTCCAAATTTTAGTGGAGGCTCTGTTGGGCATATTGGAATCAAGGAGTTGTTGCCTGGGGAAGTTTAGGTATTTGATCTCCAGCACCTTTTTCCACTAGGCTGTGGGTCCTGTTATTAACCTCCATACCATTTTCACACCAAAGGCTAAATTTAAGATTTTTGGAGATCTGATACCAAGTCCTCTTCTGTCTTGGGATTGGATGACATGCTTCCAGCTAACTAGATTGAACCTGCTTTTGTCATTCTTTCCCCCTTGCCAAAGAAAGTGGCGAAGAGCGATTTCCAATTTATGATGAAAAATGGCAGGAGCCTGATATAGAGAGAAGCGATATAGAGGAAGGGAAGTGATACCTGATTATAGAAGAATGAGCCTGCCTACAAGGTTGAGCCACATTGTTCCCCATTGCTGCACTTTTCTTTTTACTTTGTCAATGTTCCCGTTCCAAGTTTCCGCCTTCAGAGGGCCCAAACTCACTGGCATGTCCAAGTAGGAAAAGTGGTTCCATTCCAGGTTGTATGTGACACCAAATATGTTTGCAATGCTGTGGGCAGTTTGGTTTGATATATTCCATCCGTAGACACAACTTTTGTGATGATTTACTACACCTCCAGAATACCCCATATATTGATCTAGCAGATTCTTAAACCGTCTTGCAATTGTAGTGGAGGCGCCCCCAATTAATAATGTGTCATCTGCAAACTGTGAATGGTTAATATTTTTGACTCCATTTCCAAATTTGATACCTGTTATAAGTCCCACTCTTCTGTTGTGATCCAAGACTTGGTTGAAGGATTCTGCCATGAGAATGAAGAGATAGGGGGAGAGAGGGCAGCCCTGTCTGAGGCCCCGGGAGGATTGGAAAGATTCACCAGGCCTACCGTTGACCAGGGGGGAGATCCATGGTCCAGAAATATAGGCAACAATAATATTAATGAAGGGAGTTTCGAAGCCCATCTTTTTTAAAACAACGATTAAGAAGGAGCGTCTTACTCTATCGAAGGCGTTTGCTAAGTCAAGTTTTAACACAAATCCTTTCTCTTTCCTGGATAGGCTCGAGTGGATGGCTTCTTGAACGAGAAGGATGGAGTCATGGATGTGTCTGTTGGGCAGAAAACCTCCTTGATTTTCAGATATCAAGGAGGGGAGGAGGGGCTTGAGTCTCATAGCTAAGATTTTGGTAAGAATTTTGTAAGAGGAGTTGCAGAGGGATATGGGGCGAAACTTGGAGAAGGAAGTGGGTCTATTCTCCTTAGGTATGAGAGCAAGGAAGGTGGAATTAATGTATCCTCCAAGTTTCCCTTTTCTTTGCACCCATCGAATCATCTTTGCCAGATCTTTTTTTATCAGGTTCCAAAACTCCCTGTAGAAGTAGATGGGGAATCCGTCAGGCCCAGGAGCCTTGTCCGGATGCAGATTCCAGATTGATCTTAATTTCCTCTTCGTCGATTTCCTTGTTTAGAATGTCATTCATCTCTTTAGTGACGCCCTTGGGAAGGTACTGGAGCAAGTCAGAGTAATCTTCTGCCCCTTTGACTTCAGTTAGGAGGTCTCTGTAATGCTTAAAGGCTGCCTGCTTTATGGCTTCTTGAGAGCTGTGTCTATTTCCTTCGCTGTCCATGATTGTATTTACATTATTTCTGAGCTTTCGGGCAGTGGCCTGTTTATGAAAATAAGCTGTATTTTTGTCTCCCCCTTGTAACCATAATTGCCTGGATTTTATTCGCCATTTGATTTCTTCCTCCTTATTAATGTGGGTTAGCTGTGCGTGCAAAGCGTTCTCCTGCTCTTTTTATTGATGTGATAAACCTTGCTCTTCTATCCTTACCTGCACCTCTTCTAGATCTTTTTTAACTCTCTTTTTAATCTCCTCTGGTTCCTGATAGCTTTCTTTGGCCCAGTCTTTAAGTGCCTTCTTGACTCTTTTTAATTTGGTTTCCCATATAAAACTTGGCGAACCTTCCACATGGTGGCTCCAGGCTTTCTCAACGATTGCTCTAGTTGTAGGATTCCGATTCCAAAGAGGGCTGTATTTAAAAGGAATCGGACCAAGTGGGCGGTGGGTTTCCAAAGTTAAAATGATGGGGTAGTGGTCAGAGGTAGAGGTGTTGAGGATATTCGTGTAACTAACAGAGAAGGTTGAGAGGAACAATATATTGACAAGGAATCTGTCAAGACGTTCCATTATGTTGCCACTTCCAATCCTTCGGTTGCTCCAGGTGTATTTGCAGTTTTTAGGAATGATATCCACTAATTCATTCTCCTGAATAATGGCTTCCAGGTGGCCTCTATAAGGATCAGGAGCAAAATTTCCTCCCCTTTTTTCGTTGGCATGTAGGATCAGATTAAAGTCTCCAACGATTATAAGATTTATAGTGCTTTCTCCTTCAATGCTTGTCTTCAAATTGTCCCAGCAAATTTCCTTCTCCCTGTAATGATTGGGGACATAAACATTATAAATGACTACATTTTTGTTGCCTATTCTGATCCAGTTCTGGTTGATATTTGCGGAGTTGCAGGTCCATTTACTGTTGTCCCAAATAGTGACTATCCCTCTAGAGGCTCCTCTAGAGCCACTAATGCTTCTTGAGTAATGCTTCTGTTGATCTATAATTTTTTTCATTTCTTGCTGATCTTGTTTTGTTTCCTGTATCAGCATTATTTCGGGTTTCTCATTGTGGAGTAAATCTCTGAGGGCTACTATTTTTGAGGGGTGCCCTAAACCCCTGCTGTTCCATGAAAGGATTTTCATCATGGTGCATTGGGCGTGCGGAGAGGTGCTCGCCTCTCTTGATCTTTGCCAGTTGTCTCTTTCTCTTGGTGTCCAATAATGAAGGATTCTATTGGAGTTTGTGTGCCCATAGCTATGTCCTTCTGGGCATTCTCATCTCTGTGTTGCTTGGCGGATTTCCTGCCAGGTCCCGGCTTCTTGTACGTATCACTTGATGCTCCATGTTCTTTTGAAGAGATCCTAGTGATTCTTGAAGAGGGGGGCTCAAGGGAAGGTTGAGCAGAGGTGATTAGAGGTAAATGGGAATCTGAAGGCTCTAAGGTGGGGTTATCGGGGGCGGAATCATCAGTGGAAAGGATTAGAAAAGGGTTGGAGGAAGAGGGGAGGGGCGGATCTTAAGAGAGGCCAGAGGGGAAAGGAGGAGAGGAGGGGGGGCGCTGTATAGAAGATCCAGGGATGTCAGAGTCCATAGAGGGCTTGGGGGAGGGGGGCAGATTTCTTCTTTTTAACAGGCTCCCAGTGCCCATCATGCTCTTCATTCTCAACATTAACAATTTTAGTGCATCTGTTAGCAAAATGTCCGTATTCGTGACATACATTACATTTGAATGGTATCTGCTCATAGTCCAGCTGCTGAATCTGGCTCTAGTCATCCACTTTTAGCTTTATTACTTTAGGCAGTCCTCTTCCTAGATCCACCTCGACACAGATCCTTGCACAGGCTTGCATGTTGTCCTTGGGCTCGCTTCTATCAATGTATTTGCCAACCGCGTTCCCTATTGCCCGAATTGATTCATCTCCCCAGCAGTGAAGTGAGAGATGGGGGAGACGAACCCAAACAGGAACGGCACTGGGGATGTCCAGTTCCGGATCGAAATCAGGGGTCCATTTCTTGAGATAGAGGCCCCTAGAATCCATGAAACAAGGTCCGTTTCTGAAGATCAAATCCTTGTCTGCTTTAGATTCAAAATGAAATGTGTAGTATTCTTTTCCACAGAATCTTATTGATATTTTCCCTGGGATCTTGTCCGACAAGTTTCGTTCTACCCATCTTTGCACCATTCTTGGCGATAGCCATAGGCCAGTGAATTGCCTGATGAGGCCTTTCTCAGCCAGGGATAGCACTGCCATGTGAGGAAGAGTTGGTGGTAGCTGAACTTCCTGTAGAATATCAAGTTTCTTGATGAATTTCAAGATTGCAGGTTTGGGACGTAGAAGTGGGAGAGATTTTACCATATCTGAGAAGGCTTTCTGAGGATCCTCCTGGGATGAATCTGGGGGGGCCATGGCTGGGGCCAAGGCCCATATCGCTGCGCTGCTGGGGCCGATCCTAGGGCTCGATCAGGGCGTGCGCGCTGCTCCCAATCGCTCAGGTTACAAGTTACTGGTCACCATGGTTTTTATTATCACTTGAAAATCCCCAAAAATGTTTGCCTCCTTAATTTCCAAATTCAAGAGCAACTTAAGACCTTGGAAGAGAGCCAACGCCTTAGCTTGAATGCTGGAGTTGATCCCCAGACCCCAAGCAAAGCTGTGGGTCGATATGCCTTCAGTGTTTTTTACAATTCCTCCTGCCCCAGCCTTTCCTGGATTTCCCTTTGATGCCCCGTCAATGAAGAGAGAGTATACCTTTTGATTGGAGATCCAGTCTTGGAAATCTTCATTGTTTTTCCTTATTTGCCCCTTATTTTCCCCCTTATTTTTATTGTTAGTGTATCCCCCTATTTTTATTGTTGTGCCCATGTAGCCCCCATATTGTTATTATTGTGCCCCATTTGTTATTGTTGTGTAGGCTATGATTATATTGTGACCCCTTAGACTCCTATATATACCAAGGAGGTATTATCATTTGTATCATCCAAGAATTGTTCATCTATGTGATGTAAAGGAGATTCCCCCCCGAAGAGGCTAATTTTCAAGTCGTTGATCTATCTTTTCTTCCATTTTGTGATCTGATACCATTCAGAATTAATTTCAGGTTTTGCTTCAAGTTTTTCTTGTAGTTTAAAATTCATTTTTTTATTATTATTCATTTGGTTTGATAATGTAATATTATTTTATTCACATAATATTAATTTCTTTCTGATTTTCATTGCAATGCAAAACTATAAGAAACTAAAACGTAAGTCTTGATTTGATATTACTTTCATAATAAACTGCAAAGACTAGCATTCTTATGCGTAGTTGGACACTATAACTGGAGCTTATAAAAGTAATTTATAAATCATAGATCAATTTAACTGTATAATAGTTTTAGTTAGGATCATTTAGAACACTTTATATATTGATTTATTGATTCCTTCACATATAGTGCCTATTCTTCACAAGATCATGAAACCAAATTGATCATTTAATGTATGAATTTAAAGACAGTTAAATTACCTGACATTTTTTTGGTGTTGTTGGCGGGGAAGCATTAAAGGGTATTAGTTCTTTAAGTATTTTAGTTTTTCTTTTTTTGTTAACATTTGTGATATGTAGTAGAAGAAGTGGTAATATGAAAAGTTGACCACATTATAGAATTTTTTGTAGTGTATAGTCCAACACATTCACTTTCATGAGATTCTCCAATAACATGTCATGTTAGTTCAATGCATTTTTCTATAATATCAGTTAGATGCATTTAGATCATATTATAAATAGAATGCATGAATAGGCAAATATATTTTAGAGGTAGATTCATTACAGGAAGAATCACTCTAGCTATTTGACCACCCATCTACATCTAGAATTCCCTTACATGTTGTAGGAAGAAGAGGGCATAGACTAGAGATTCCATGTTATAGATAGGAAGAAGAGGACACAAAGAATGTATTCCACGTTATAGACAAAGGGAAAGAAGAATAACCTCAAGAATAAACCACAACTAATCCACAACTAGTAGTCATATTCTACTCTCATCCTACTGAAGAAGAATTAAGCAATGAAGAGTTAGAGATACCACTTAATGAAAATATAGTTCAAAAACTAGAATAATACTCTACTTCATCAATAGACTCTATAATTGGAGATATGATTGAAATTGAGGGACACGAAGAAATAGGGAAAATAAGAAAAAGGCAAAGATGAAGAGAAACAATAGTTCATGAAAATGTTGAAGAGGAATTTGTATTCCATTTTAAAGATCCAACAACAAATGTCTATATGAAAAATATTTCACCATGAGTAATTTCATAACTTTCATGGTATGTAAACAAAAGATCATGAAACCTTTCTCTTCGAATTTTAAGTATTATGTAGTAGTTATGGCTATTCTCCTAATGCCCAAAAACTGTAGTTCTTTCCAATCACTCTCAAGGATGGAGATTTACAATGGTTTATGAGGTTAATAATAAATAGTAGCCAAAACTTGGGATATAATGTATCAATTGTTTTTGGATAAATATAAGATTATTGTATAAATCATGACTTGTGAGAAGAAAACTTTAAAATGTCACAAAGAGAAGATAAGCCTCTTGAATATTATGTAGAAATATTTCATTATAATGTCAAAATAGCTAAGTGACAAAATTTAAATTTGGATACTCTCAAAAGCATTCTACTTTGAGAAATTAGAGATGAATGGAAGATATATTGAATCTTATTGGTAAGGGAGATGTGTCTTAATTAGATTTTCCAAAAATCTATGAATTTTGCAAGCATATTTATCGAGGAAAGGGTAAGTATGGCAAGGGACCTAGAGATACAATATCTAGAGTCACCAAATCAACATCTAGTGGGGTAAGTAGAGGTGAAATTGGTAATCTATTGGAAAAATTTAAAATAGATATTCTTGGTAATCTTAGTGAACAATTAGATATTTTTTAAAATTCAACTAAAACATAAAGTAGAGAATGCAACATTGTAACTTTTAAGTCCAAAATGTTGAAAGGAACCTCCTTTGCATGAATGTCCTTTAAATAATATCGACATTTGTGCTATTTGTGAAGAAAATCATACAACAAAAAAATTTCCCATCATTACAAGGATTAAAGGCAGTTTTTCAAGGAGACAATGAAGCTATAGAACAACTCTGTTATGTTGCACCAAGAAGATCATGGAATCCATGACCAACAAGTATTTCTCAAGACCCCACACAACAATTTAATCCTTATCAATAATGTTAACGGTATAATTGGAATACACCTACACCTTCGCAAAATTAGCCACCACAATAAGCTTGGAACCAACATTGGAAACAAGGATGGTCAAGCCCTTTGCCTTCTTTTCTAGCCTCTACAGGCTTTGTTTTGTCCTCGTATTATTCTTCTTGGCTTGTAGCCTCCACAACAGGCCTTGACCTCCTTTGTTTTATTCTCAACCTAGGGTTCCAACCATTATCAACCTGCCTTAACTAGGCTGCGACCTTGCTTGACTAGCCTTCAGTTTGCTCATGTAAGTTTTGTTCCACCTGTTCTATACTTGTGTAGTCATTGACCTACCTTCATATCCACAGGGTGTTGCTACAACAACCTATAACTCAACTTGACCTCTCCCTTCTAGGCTTGCAATCACCTAACTAGGCCTGTGTCTCCTTCCCTTCAAGCTGCAAATCCTTTTCACCTCTAGAACCAACCCGACAATACTCGACCTCCTTCTCCTTTTAGCAATGACTCTCTTTGGTTAACTAGATCATAAAAACTCGACCTCTTTCAGCTATCCTTTTCTCTTGCATCTGTCCTTCTTCCTTAGGTCTATGGCTAGGTCACTTCTATATCCACCACACGAGAAATTGTCCTTCACTCTCATGCCTTCTAGCCTCTTTGTTGGCCTATATTTATACTTGACCTTTAGGTGCCTTTGGAGTCTTCCTTGTCCTTCAAGGGACCTCGTTTCACCACTCAACATTAAATTAGAATATAAAATTCTTTCCTTGGATTCCAAGCCTGCTCCTTTGGGTCCAAAAGCCACTTGGGTACTTTGCCCACAAAATCAGTTTTTTGTGGGTTTTTTGCTCACAAACCTAACAACCAGGGCTTGTGGGAGTTCCTCCCGAGCTACCCAATTTCAACAAAAACTACCCAGATTTTAGTGCAATAATCTTCTAACTTTGTCCAACCTTGTATCTAAGATTAACGTTGCCCCAATGCATAGTTGCATGACCTTTCGTACAACTGTACAAAACTCCTACGATACAAATCTATACGATATGACACAACCTTATCCTAATCAACCTCCACAACCAAAATTTCTTCAAACACAACAATTAAAATTTCCCTTAACTCAACCTCCTCCATAGCCTACTCAACTACCTGTAGAACCCATTCCTAACCCCAATAATAAAGTAGCTCAACCCACTTACATTGTTGAGTTATATAATTTTCCAGCATATACGATTACTCCTCTTGATCTTAGTGATATTCATCTTAGATCAAGAAAAGTACTTCATAAAGATTCTCCTGTTATTATTGAAGAACAAACTAAATAAGAAAGTTCTGATAAAGTAAATAATAATTCAATAAAGCAAATGTGTTTTAGTCCTACATTAGGTAAACCATTAACATCTCAAGATCCTCATTTTTCAAAAAAATTGAATAAAGAAAAGAAAATAATACAAAATAAAATCACCTATTAGATGAATTGAAGAATGTATGTATTTGAATTCCTTTAATGCAATCAATCAGATATATTCTAATTTATATAAGAACAAAAATGGAACCATGTGCTGAAAAACCAGAAAGAAAGAAAAAAGATATGCAAACAATGCATCGTATTGGAAAATTGGCAGATATAATGATGGGAAAGTTTATGTTGATAAATATCTTGATCGAGGCAGTCCTATTGTTAAAATTCACGTTAATAGCATAAGAATTCGAAACACTTCAATTGATTTAATAGTAGAAACCAATGTAATAATAAAACACGTAGTAGATTATCTTCAATTAAGCAATATTCGTCACACACCTATAATATTAGTAGACAAATCTATAATAAATCTAGAAGGATTGTTAGAAGATGTTATGGTTTCCCTAGATTCATGGGAATATCCCATAGACTTTATGGTTTTAATGCCTAAACTAATTTACAAGGGCACCCATTAGTCTTAAGAAGACCATGGTTAACTACAACTAATGCATCTATTATTTGTTGATATGGAGATATGACAATATCAAATGGCAACATAGTGAAAAAATTCACTCTCTATCCACTAGTTAAATATGAATAGCAATGAAGAAATTGTGCAAGATATCTTAACAACAAATCAAGTTATATGTTTTAAGGAATATGTTGAAGAAAATTGAATTACTAATTTCATTAATAATTATGATTTTTCTCAATAGCTTGGGGGGCAACAATCTTCTTCTTGTGGTTATAACTTAGATAAAAAAAGATTAGGAAAATTGTACTTTGGCTAATCTATCATATTTATTTGATTATATGTCTTTCATTAATTCAACTGTAGAATCCTATACCACTCCCATAGAAATTAATCAAGAAGAAACTTTGAATATTCATTTTAATATTGGAGAATCTCCAAAGAAAGAATTAATTCAAATGTTATAGAAATTTTCTAGTGCATTTGCTTGGGAGTACATTAATATGCGAGGAATTAATCCTAATACATGTATGCATCACATATATATTGAGGAAAATTCCAAACCAGTTAGGCAACCTCAACAATATATGAATCATGTCTTAAAAGAAATTATGAAATATGAACTATAGAAATCACTAAATGTGAATTTATGTACCTTATTTTTGATAGTCAATATGTATCACCATTGGTAATTGTTCCTAAAAATAATGGTAAATTGAAAGTTTGCATAGATTATAGAGAATTGAATAAATCTAGCTTAAAATATCATTTCCCTCTTCCATTCATAGATTGTGTTTTAGATATGTTAGCAAGAAAAAAAAATCATTTGTTGATGGTTTTAGCAGTTACAACCAAATTCAAATCACATAAGAAGATTAGGATAAACAACATTCACATTTCCATGGAGGACTTATGCTTATAGAGTATTACACTTTGGGTTATCTAATGTTATTGCTACTTTTCAATGAGTTGTTTTAGGTATTTTCCTTGACTTGATTCATGGTTTTGTAGAAATCCATATGGATGATTTTACAGAATATGGTAATTCTTTTGAGGAAGTGTTTAAAAATATTAAAAAAATCTTATTAGATACCAACAAACTAATCTTTCATTAAGTCACAAGAAATGTCAAGTGTTACTGATTGAAAGGATTCATTTGGAACATTGTATTTCATGTGTAGGAATCAAGGTTGATCCAACAAAAATAATAGTTATTTTTAAACTTCTACTGCCTGAAACCCCAAAATATATGATAATTTTTCTAGCCTGTACAAGTTATTATAGATGGTTCATAGAAAATTTTACAAAAATAGCCTCACCATTAATTAAATTGATTGGTAAAGATAGTGAACTATTTTGGAATATTCCTTGTCAAATTGTTTTTGATACATTAAAGAAAAAACTTTCTAAATCACCTGTTTTGAGAGGACCAAACTAGTCTCTCCCTTTCTATATATCTACTAATGCTTTACGTACAACTTTAGGGGCAAAATTTGGTGAAAAAGAAAATCCAATTTCTTATGCCATTTATTTTGTAAGTAAGAATTTAACACCTGCAAAGTAAAACTATATAGTAACAGAAAATTATTTGCAGTAGTACATGCATAAAAATATTTAGGCATTATAGTACAGGTTATGAGACTTTTATAAATATTGATCATTTTTCCATTCAATATTTATGAACAAGCCAATTGCCAATGGTAGGATAACTATATGGCTTATTTTACTTCAAGAATTTAATACCACCATCCTAGATAGACTTTGAAAATAAAATTTAGCCACAGATTTTATTTCTCTAGTTCATAAAGAAGATGAAATATTTACTATAGATGATGATTTTCCAAATGACCATTTATTGTAATGTATACTAAATATCTTTTGTTTGCAGATTTTTCTAATCATTTGCGTATAGGAAATTTACCTCAACATTTTTCACCTAGAGAAAAGTAGATGATCATAAGATCAAGTGCCACATATCATTGGATTAAAGGGGATGTATTTCATACCAAACTTGATTTGATCATCTGACAATGTGGACGAGAAGATGAAGTATATGACATTTTAAAATCATGTCATGATGACCTTGTGGAGGAAATTTTTCTAATAGGGGAGCAACCTATAAAGTCACACAATTAGGGTATTATGGGCCTTCTCTCTTTAGGGCCACCAAGGAATATACCAGGATTTGTGATAGTGTCCATTGCATGGGTCAACTATTACTAGTTGATGAGATGCCTATACTTCATCAGGTTATTATAGAGCCTTTTGAATAATGTGCTCTACTCTTCATGGGACCTATCACTCCAACTTTATGAAAGAAAAGGTACATGCTAGTATGAAAATATTATGGAAATATTATGTAAATAAGTGTTGAAGCTAAACTTCTCCTTACAACTATTGAAAAATTGATTGTAGACATTTTCTTTGAAGATATATTCATATGTTTGGTGTACCTAGGCAAATTGTAATAGATCAAGGTGCTCAATTCACATCAAATATTCTATAGAATATTATGCGTCAATGCCAAATTAAGCATTGGATAACTACCCCTTATCATCCATAAGCTAATGGAAAAGTGGAATCTACCACAAAATTATAGAAGTTATTCTCACCAAGACAATTCAAATTCATCATATTGGGTTGGATCAACTTCCAAAAGAATTAGGGGCATAAAATATCATGTGGTTAAATATAATTGGATTCGCGCCATATGAATTGGTATTATGACAAAAAAAATTGCTTCCTATCGAGTTTTAGATAAATACTATTGAACAACATCAAAACTTGGTTTCAATATTTCAAAATCAAAACAACAAAGGATCACTCTAGTCAATGAGTTAAATGAGATATGACAAGAAGTCATTCAATGCACTACACTAATACAACTACAAAGAATAAAATGGCATGATAAATTCTCAAAGAAAAAGTAATTTCAAGTAGGTGACTGGAATCTTTTTTTTTTCTAAATCCAAAAATTTTAAAGGCAAGTTCAATACCCATTAGTTAGGACCTTATGAAATTGAGGAAGTCTTTGATAATGGGTGAGTGAAAATTAAAATTATTGATGAAGGAATCGCTTTTTTGGTAAATGGTCATTGACTAAGGTTATATCAAAAGCCTTTGGCAACAGAGGAGTTTATCAACAGTTTATTACAACAAAATAAGTCAGAGATTATAAGTAAGAGGAATTTTCCTTTTTTTTCTCAAACTAATTTTATAAGAAAATATATAAGAAAAAAATATAATAATAATAATAAAATAATTAAAATAAATTTTCAATTGTGAAAACCAACTTTTGACACAAATGAACAAGAACTTTATTTTAAAACTAGTTCGGTGGTAGGTAAAGTTCATTATAGTTACTAAATATCAAGCTACAAAATGTATCCAGTTTTGAAGATTGATCAATACCTTATTTTCAGCGGCTTGATAAATATTTCAGAGGTCAACATAATTCAATTTACTTATTTTTTTGTAAAGATCATATATTTTAGAATTGGTTCTAGTATCTAGGTTTCAAGATGCAAATGTCTAAAAATATCAACTTGAATCGGGACGATGGATTAGAACTAAGCAATACTTAGAAACCATTACTTGAAGTCCTAAAAAACCAATAATTAACTCTCATTACACTAGTCCCTTAGAAATAATTTCATTCCCTTATCAATTTTAGTTCTTATAATTTAACTTCATTATTGTGCATTTACTCTCATTTTCGTCCTCAACCATATAATATAAAAATAATTTACTTAATTAATCCAACAATCTCCACAAAACTTGCTTATCCTAAAAGGTCATCCCTTTAATTTTATAATAAAGCACAATATATATAAATCAATCATAATCCCTCCAAATTAACAACACAATACATTAAAGCTTAAAAAAATCTTTTGACTAGTTATTATTAATTATAATCTTATAACCTCATAAGAAATCATTTGATTAAAAATTAAATGATTGTAATAAGATTCATAATTGAAATAAATGAAAAAGGAAGAATAACAAACCTAATAACTAATTAACTTAATTTTATTATATAAATTAATATATTTATAACTGGTTAGTTAATATTAACATCCTAATATTGAAATATCAACTTATATAAAATCCACATTTTTAATTAAATCACTTTAATAGTATCCCCATTTTTAATTAAATAATTTAATCCTAAATCATAGATGCAATTATTGAATTAATCTAATAATCCCCTTAAATACCTCAATACAATGAAGCTTAATATTTTTTTTTACATACTAACTGTATATTATTAATTATAATCTTATAAGAAATCCATTGATTTAAAACTAAAGTTTGTAATAAGATTCATAATTTAAATAAATGGAAAATGAAACATAACAACCTTAATAATTAATTAACCCTAAATTTTATATTAAATCAATATATTATAGTGGGCAGTAATATTAAAATATCACTTGTAATAAAATCCCCATCTTTAATTAAATCTCTAATGATCTAAACCTCAATTCTTTAATATATTAATAAACTATTTAGAATATGTAATTCAAGATAATTAATAACCCTGCCGACTAAATCACTTATATTGATCCTCTTCATAAACTATATATATACGCTTAATATTAGCTCTATGATACATCATTAATCTCCTCTTAATCTATTGGCATATCCCTTGAGGATTGACTCACTTGGAAGTCTGAAATGTTGGGTTAACTAAACTCTATGAACATGTTATTCCTTTATTTTCTAGAAATTCTCCTCGCTTATATGGATTCATTATTTAAAAATATCACGGAGACTGACAGATCTACGGTTTCTCAAATTAATGTTTCTACAATTACCGAAAACTTAGAATCAAAATGAACTTCATGAAATTCTTCGTTGGTACATTTCAAGCTAATTATCATCAACAAAAAAAAGACATTGCAACATCAACATTGGAATTTTCTCCAACTATTTTGTAGCTCCAAGGTTATAACTTCAAAAGCAATATCTGAGGTAACAATTTTGATCTAATTGCTATTCCAAAATAAATTTTTTGTATAAAATTAAATAAAACAAACTTTTTTATTTCTTCATGAATGTATATCACAAAGACCCCTCATATATCCTAAACCCTTTCTTATATCAGTCATATTTCTTATTGACCAATTTAAGCTCCACACCTTACCTTGTCATTATTAACGACTTAGCCAATTGTAAGATTCACCACATATCACTACAATCATGTGATATAAACCAAAATCATGTTAATAACTCTCAAAAATTTCCCACCACATTGCAATTTAATGCAAAACAACGTTAATAGCCATTTCATTA
Organism: Pinus taeda; assembly: GCA_000404065.3. Lineage (NCBI taxonomy): Eukaryota > Viridiplantae > Streptophyta > Pinopsida > Pinales > Pinaceae > Pinus > Pinus taeda. The sequence continues at coordinate 188,805 of APFE030247622.1, read as the reverse complement.
TAATCAATAGAGTCGACGAACTGCATGCTTTCTAGTTCCATTTCAAAGCATTTTAAAGTGGAGACATTTGCAAGTGGATATGTTATGGGAGTGGTCTTGATGTAGGAAGGTAAGCCAATATGTCATCATTCTAAAATGCTTCATGGTGGATCCCTAAACTACCTTACATATGAGAAGAAACTCTACACCACACAATAGTTCGAGTGGTTAAAAGTGGATGCACTTTGATGGGCAAGGAAACTGTTATCTAGACTGATATCTAGCCACTACAGTATTTGTAGGCCTAATGTCAGTTTCAAAAAACTAGACATTACAAGGGGATGAGGTTTTTGTAGCAATTTCATCTAGGAATCAAACATAGGAAGGATAAAACTAATAAGTTGGTAGTGATGCTTTCAATTCTGATGCATACAAAGAGGCATACATAGAAGATGAGGAATTTAAAGAGGTGTTTTAGCAATTGTAGGCCTAAATTCATGTATAGCAAGGTGATGGTAAGGACAATTATCACCTTAATGGGTTGTTCTACAAGCTAGACAATCTTTGTGTTCCTAAAGGTAAAGATTGTAGCTTATAGAAAGAAAACCTAGAAGGTTACTAAAAATTATGGTATTGGGAAGACAATTACCAACTTAGAAAAGTATGTGTATTGGCCAAGAATGCAAGAAGAAGTATCCCACATTAGTAGAGCATGTATATGTTGTTGTACTAGTAAACCCAATAATAGAAATCAAGGTTTATACATTCCCTTACTCGTACTTGCTAGACCTTGGAATAGCATCCCTATGGTTAGTTTTCATGGTGTGCCAACAAATGAGAAGGGACATGACTATTGACAGGTTTAGAAGCATATGCATTTTTATGCCTTGTATAATATTGTCAAAAGACAAGAAGCAGCAAAAAAATTCTTTGAAAAGGTCTAAGTGCACTTTGTATACTAAGGAACATCATCTTAGATAGGAATACCATATTTATGAGTGTCATTTGGAATTCACTTTGGGAGAAGGACACCAAGTTGAAGAGATTTACAACTTTCCATCCATAAAAAAATGGGTTGATATAAGTATTCATCATGATATTTATTCAAATTTTGAGAGGTTATAATTAGAAGCATTAAAGACCTGGGATGAATTTTTTATATTCAACGCTCTTATAATGCAGTATTCCATATTTGTAACAATAAGTCCCCTTTTGAAACTTATTTTCGGTATCTTCTACCATTTGTCTTGGATGTTATATTTGGATAACAAGGAGGAGTGATGGAAGAAATCATAGAAGATGCATTAAAAATAGAAAAATTTATTGAAAACATTAGGAAAATCCATTTGCAAGAACATGAGACAATGAAGAACTTGCAAGAAAAGTAAAAGTCCTAATATGATCAACATATAATTGAAAATGCATTCAAGGTGGGAGACAAAGTTTACTTGCATTTGAACAAAGAGAGTTTGTAGGGTCCTTATAAGAAGATAAAGGATATATGGTATGGTCCTTTTGAAGTATTGGAGAAGGTGGTTGATAACGCCTATGGACTCAATCTACCCGCATATGTGCATATTTACTAAGTGGTGAATGTGGAAAATTTGAAACTTCGTGAGCCTTTCATGTTGGATTTTGAAAATTGAAAAGAAGGTACTATCCACTATAGAGGACTTAGTACTGCTGGAAATATTATTTTTGGACTTTTGATGCCTAGTTTGGATATCCTATATTTGAAATCCTTTTAACTCTAAAGACTTATCTCAAATACAAGCATAGGATATATGGTTGAAAAGCTTATTCTAGACATTTCCACTGGTATATGGGATTCCTTCTAACTTCATAGTAATGAGGAGATATGAAATATTATGTCAAATTGTCCCAACCAGAAATTACAGATTGAATCAACTATTTTTACAATTCATCGCCATAAGCGAATGCAGAAACATTATAAATAAAGGATAAATGAGTGCATTTGAAGTGTATCCAAGAAAGAATATCAAATATGAGTGCAAAAAAGAGATATGTGGTGCATAAGATGATATGGATTTATGAAGGAATGAAATGTAATACAAATTTAAACAAAAACACAGAGATATAGTGAAAATGAACTTCAATTAATAAAATAGCAAATGTTGAAAATTGTTTACATGCAGAATGAAAGAAAACTAGCTCGGGTGGTGGTAACTTATCTTGGGGAAAAGATGCAATGACTACACATTGCCTTTTGAACTATGTTACAATGATGATCTCATGCCTTTTTATCATTAATAATAATGAAAAACCCTAAACATCCAGAAAATTAACCCTAGGAAATGAAGCGCCAAAAGCTTATGGGCCCCGATGGGGTTAGATGGAATGTTAAATTTCCCAAGGTCGTAGCTTTTGCATATAATATTTGTTTGACACACACGATAGACCGTTAGAAAGTTATATTTGAGGATGAATACTTTTGAATGAAAACATCATACATTGACTTATGTTTTCTTGTTTCCCAAAAAATTTCTCTTAGGGCATCAAAATGGATTAAAAAGTCCACAACCCACAAAATTGCTAAAAATAGAAAATTGTCGAAATAGGAATCTATGCAGAAAAATAGGAAACTGATAGGAAACCATGTTGGGGGTCCAAGTGGAATAGGGAGGTGGCCACCAATATCCACTTGGATCATTCATCCCCCCTTAGAAAGCAATGGTCCCCATTGCGTTGAGTGCTTCCATGAGATGGGGAAACTTTTGTTGAACTTGGTCCCTAGTGAGCCACTTGCCTTGGTGCAGGAGCTGACCAACTTTGAAAACCATATACAACTGGATTCTTTGTTGGTAAGTGTTCTTAATCTATGTCCATGATCCAATCAATTGTGGCTTGTACAATGCACTCTAGGTTGAGATCTGTTGGTGTCAATTGCTCGACAATGTCTGATGTGTCCAAAAATGGTGGAAAGTATGGTTGAAGGTGGGCCACATTGAATATTGGGTGTAGGCCAAGGAAAGGGGGGATAATTATCTCAAAAGAATTGTCACCCACACCCTTTTTGATTGTGTAAGGCCCATATGGGAGCAGTTGAAGCATTTTATGGGCTCTTGCAAGGCGTTCCTTCTGCAAATGCAACCAAAACTTGTCACCCACTTGAAACATATGCCACGCTCGATGTTGATCATGACATTGTTTGTACTTTGTATTAACTTTATCCAAGATATCATGAACCTGTTAGTGGATGTGATGTATGTTTTCAGTAAACTTGATGGTTTTATTAGCTTTGGATTGAACATGTGCAGATTATTCTTGTGTAGTTGCAAGAGGCATTGCAACATCGTTGGGACACAAGGGTTGAAATCCCAGGCCCACCTAAAAGGGGTTGTGGCTAGTCGAGCTATGGAGAACTCTATTAGAGTTGTGTTGAACATAAGGGAGGTTGTCATCCATGTTTGTGGATGCTTAGAGTTGTACATGTGTAGTATGTGCACTATCATCTTGTTGGTGACCTTTGTCTGGCCACCAGTGTGCCAGTGGAAGGCAATCGACTTGGTGAGATTGGTATCCAAAAATGACAAGAGTCTCGACCAGAATATGTTGAGGAACCTAGTATCCTAATCTGATTTGATGGTTTGCAGGATCCCAAAATGTACCCACACCACTTCGAATAAGAGATTGGTAGTGGAATCTACTATGATATTCTTCTTGTAGGCAACAAATATGGCCATCTTAAAAACTCTATCAATGACCACAAACAAAGTCATTACCATCCTTGGTAGAAGGAAGGATAGACATATAGCCCATGGATGTAATATCCCCAATTTTTATTTTTCATATGAGGAGGTCACCGGGGATCCTTGGGAATGGTTCTAAACATAACACAATTTTGCAATTCGGGCATTGGTGGAAATTTTGATATGGGAGACATGAAGAATTAGGAGAATATGGGAGATTACAACCTTAGTGGTAAGTGGGGACCACAAAAAGAAGGCAATTCAACCTCTAGAGATAATTCGAACTTGTATAGGAAGAGAGAGAAAGAAAGAGGTGTGATTTAGTGGAAAGTGGGGGTCCACCAAGGGAGAGAGGAACAACTTCTATAAATAAGGCAAAGAGGCCTCCATTTGGCACTTTTGATAATTTAACAACTAAAATTTTTGTTTGCTTTCATTGCTCAACCAAGTTAACACAGTGTTGTTTAACACAAGGAGATTTATAGGCGAAGATCTCAACTCCTTCTTCTATGGACCACGGTGCCATCCTAGGGGAGCCTTTGGGAAATTTGGGAGTCATTCTAGAGCTATCACAAGATCTTAATCTCTAGGTTTTTGTGTGGCCAAGGTGTTGGGGAAATTCGCACAAGTGGGAGAGATAATTTGTGATGTAGGGCGAATTCCAGGGAATTAGGAAGTGGTTGGGATAGGAATTTGCTGAAGTTTTGGTGTGGTTTGCAAAGGAGAAAACCAAGGATTAAGGCATGCCGAAAAATTTGTTTTAGGGGGTATGTGTAGGCCCTCACTGGCTAAATCACGTAGGGGCTAGGGAGTAGTAGGAGTTGGGGACTTGAGGATTTATGGGAGAAAGTTACAGGGAAATTTGTGGGAGGTTTGAGCTCCATTTCAAGGGCATTTTATAGCAAATTTGGGCAGTGCGTATAGGTAGAGGAAATGGGCCATACACCTCATTTTGTGGGTTTTCTGAGGGGTTCTAATGTGGTCAAATCTCTTCTAGGTTTTGTGTAGCTACTTGATAAGGAGCACCAACTACATTTATAGGAATTTTGGAGCATTTCATAAAGAGTTTTCACCATTTTCTACCAATAACAACATCGAAAATTTTTGGGTCAATGCAGTGAACTAGTGGGAAAATTCTCTAGTTCATGGGAAGAGTTTTCACAACCTAGGTTTGGATTTGCTTGCTATAGAAAGCCCATGTCCCTCTTCCCTTGATTTATTGTACTCATTCAACTCAATATTCAATAAAAGACCCAATTTTGGTGCCAATATATGTGTATTTGATATTTATGTGTGTTTGTAAATTTTGGGTTTCGACATGAGCATGTTTCTCTGTTATTCATAATTTATTTCCTATTAGGAACATTACAATGGAGATGGATTCCCAAGGCTGACTAGGAGTAGGAAGGGGGGTGTACAGGCCTCTCTTCTTAATGGTTGGCTTGGCGATGACACAAGCAGTGCAAGATCTAATATATTTGCAAACATCCTATCGATGTTTTAGCCAATTAAAATGATTTTATAGTACTACCATTGTTTTCTCTATGCTAAAGTCCCCCACTACTCGACTGTAATGCACCTCCAAAATTAGCTTGGAATGCTCGCTTAAAGGAACACAAAGGTGTCCCAGGCAGCACAACAGTGCATCCTGGAGGTGGAGGCCTGAAACTTTCTTTCCTTCCATTGGAATCTGGTATGTGGTGGTGAATTCTATATCATTTTTGTATAGTTGTGGCCATCATGAAGTCTCATACCCATAAGAGTTGAGAACATTGGTCAGTGCTACAACCAAGAGCTGACTAAGGAAATATGTAACATAATTGGTGCTAAGCTTCTTGTATTTAATGTTCAAATGGAATTGTTACATATATGTGGACCATTTTTTATGGAAATATTTTTGTAAATTTCCATATACCTGCATAAATATAAGAGGTTGATGATCTGTGTGTATGATCATCTCCTTCCCCAAAATGTAATGGTTCCACTATTGGTAGGCCTGCATGATGTAATACATCTCCTTAACATAGGTGGGGTATCTCTAAAGAATATAAAAGAGTCTCTCGCTATGATAGGCCACTAGATTCCCTTGTTGAGAGAGGATTGCACCAATAGCATAGTTGGAGGCATCTGTCTCAATATTGAATGGTTATTGTGGGTCTAGAAAGGTGAGGATTGGTTTAGAGAAAAGGCAGTGTTTTAGCTCAATGAATGCCTTCTGGTGTGACCCGGACCAAGAAAACTTTTATTTCACTTCACCCTTGGTAACATGATTTAAGGGACAAGTGATATGAGATAATCCCAACACGAATCTGTGGTAGAAATTAGCAAGGCCCAAGAACTTCTGAAGCTATGTGAGACTCATTGGTGCCTAACAATATTGAATGTAACCTAGATATTGGACCTTTTCCATGCCAAAGGATAATCTTTCCAAATTCACACATAGCTTGTGCTACCGTAGACTATCCAGGACCAGTTGACTATGTTGCAAGTGCTCTTCCCAATTCTTGTTGAAGATGAGGATATCATCAAGATATATAACCACCATCGATTTGGTGAAAGGCCACAAGATGTCATCCATGATCCTCATGAAATTTGTAGGGGCATTTGTCAAACGCAAGGGCATGACCAACCACTCAAAAATACCCTCCTTGGACTTAAAAGCAGTCCTCCACATGTTTGTGGGCTCTATTGTAACTTGGTGATAACCAAACCTCAAATAAATATTAATAAAGTATTTGGCCTCCTTGAGATGATCAAGAAGGTCATTAATACATGGAATTGAGTACTTTTTCCTAATTGTGATTTTGTTTAGGGCTTGATAATGAATACAAAGCCTCTAGGTCCCATCCTTCTTCCCAACGAGTACGATTGAGTTCCCACAGGGTGAAGAACTTGGTTGGATGTGCCCTTATTGTATCACCTACTTGATCTTCCACTTGATTTCTTAATTTTCCAAAAGAGAGCAATGGTATATTAACCCATAGAGTAGAGGTGCATCGAGGGTTAGATTTATGGAGTGCTTGACTTGATAATGCAGAGGTAACCCTGTGGGTGAGGAGAAGATGTCTCTGTACTCTTCCCGACCTTTTCCACTTTCTTTTGTAGCACATAGGAACCCTGCATGGAGGCCATGGATGTGGTTGTTATCTTCCCCTTACTTTGAGAGCGAATAAGGAGGAAGACAAATTTCCTAGTCTAGGAAATGATCTTACCACATTTCTTAGAAAATATCAGAGAAAAAGTAGTCGGTGGGGCTACCTTTGGTATCTTATATAGTTTTCTACCCAAAGTAATAATAATAGTACAAGGTCTAGATGCATAGACAACATGACACTTCCACAAGTACAGTTGGTCCAACAAAACATCACAAACTTTAAGGGGAGCAACATCACACAATACCTCATCTATGAAGTGCTTGTTGTTGTAGGGTAGCATGAATTGCTGGTTGATGCAAATATCTCACCCTTGGTGGAGCCACTCGATGGTGTATGGTTGTGGGTGTGGTATTATCGGTAGCCCCAACTTCTTGAGGACCTCTGCTAAGGTGAGGTTATTGATGAGCCTCATCATTGGGTAATTAGATGGGCCTTAATTCACCTCTTAGCTTAGTCAAACCAACTATTCTCATAACTTATTACATACTTTTGATTATATTTTGTTTATTAGATGAGTTAGAGTTGGACATTTTGCTTTATGGTCTAATGTGCAATTAATGCAAGATTAAAGGATAAAAGAAAGGAATTTTGGCAAAGAACAAGGTCAAAACTCGAATGGGACAAGGGAGAGGGATTATAGGAGGTAAATCCTCCTCATTTACTATCCCTCCATTCAAATATTCCTCCATTAGCTCAGAGTGAAAACGACCAAATCATGAGGACTAGAAGGCAGCCGAGCAAGTGAAAGACAAAGCACCAATTTATCTCGAGTTTGGGAGCCAAGACTCCCTAATTTTAAGGAAGTCGTTGAAGACTTCAGATGTATAAGTAGAGAGGCCTAGGACCTCATTAGGATTCGAATATTTTATTGTAAAACTCTACTCTATTTTCGAGCTACAAGACTTGTGACAATTTTTTATGTAATCCATTGTTTTGATAATAAGAATGAGTTTTGTTTTGAGCCAGCATTGAGTTAACTCATAGGGCTAAAGCTCTTGGGTTAGGGCCCAACCCTAGCATCCAAGGCTCCTCTTTATTGTACATGTATGCTTGTATAGATTCATAGCTTAATTGTTCATTTGCTTAGTAGATGCATTTCCATTACAATAGTATAGATTAGATTGGTTGTGTGATAGTTTGCTTCCATTTGTGCCTTCTTTGAAGTAGCAAGTTAGCAAGGAGAAAAAAGATCACCACATGGTTGTCACCAGGTGTCTCGGCATCACTTCATCCCTCTGGGACCATGACTTGAGGAAGGGACCCTTCAGCAACCCAAAAAACATAGATTTCTAGTTCTTGTATGAGCTTTGGAGTTTGTTGTCTTTGATTCAGTATTTGGTTCATGTTGCAAGGAAGATTTCATTGTCATATTTTTCCATCTCCACTTCTACAATAAAATCTCACTCATGTTTTCATTCCCTTCAGCAACTTTCTTCATGCATAATATAGGCAATTGATTCATGCTTTTCTAGTTTATGAAAATGTATCTTGTTGCATAGTTCTTGGAAGACACACATGTTTTAAGTAGAGTAGGTACTTTAGGAGGAGACACAAAATTCATCACCAACAACCACCTTCCACTTCATCCACCTTAGCCATCCCTTGTTTCACCATCACCCTCACTAATTTTTCATAAATTTTCATTGAAATTCCCCTAGATACATTGAGCGAATCTAGCCATCTCTTATCTTGGATATTGACTCCTGAGTGATCCTAGACCTTCTAACATCCCATTCCACTCATCACACACCTTTCCCAAGATTCCCAACACCTCCAACACCTCACAATTAGCTATGGGCTATATCGTGTAGGTTTCCTGTAATTCCTACAGGATCATCCTGTAGGTTTCCAGTACATCCTGTAGGTTTTCCTGAAACGACCTGTTTTGAGGCCGAATTGATGGGAAACCTCTAGGAAGTCACAAAAATCCTCCTAGGACCCCTCAACACCATCCAACCACTTCATAAACCTTCTAGCCATCCTCAAACACCTTCCATCCACCGGTCCCATCCACAAGAACAATTAGTTTGCATACTTGATTTTGCCTAAAAAAACCAAAAAAGTGAAAATAGATTTAGTTTAGCTTTTTGCTTGCACATTAGTATGGTTTGATGATTTTTTACTTCTACAACTTAGATAGTAGTATTTGTTTAGTGTTGATTTAGAAATTCTGCTTAGCATAGCTGCTTAAATGGTTAATTAGGGTATGGTGTGATTTAGCATTACATGTTGTTTTTTTTTTATTACTGCAGTAGAGTAGCTCCCTTAGAGTAGATTTTCCCTTCTTCCATCAAAGAATCAAGCTTCTTCTAACTCCATAGAAAGTTGGCTTGGAACCTCACTGGTATCTCGCTGGCTGAACAGTGACAACAGGCAGGACCATCACTTTTACTTGTGCATACAACACTGTCACCTCCAAGTTTGTACGAACCCCGTGTTGATAAGTAAAGATGGTAGCCCAGGAGTTGCAACATCCTTGTTGCAATACTGGCACTCATCACCTTTTGGCGCCGTTTCTGGGGAGGTGTCTAAGTAGAATGTGATTACTACTTTATTTTCTTCTATTTCTTGTCTTCAATATTCTGTCGTTAGTTTATTTCTGCAAAAGTAACCTAGTTGCTTCCTTTCTTTCATTTTTCATTATCTGCTTTCCTTTCCATTATGCAAGTAGGATTTCAATTTAGCAAGTATCTTTTTCATTCTGTCAGTGATTTTCCAGGTTTAAAAAAAATAAAATACAAAACCAACCCAAAAATATTTTCTTTCATGCCTCATAGGAATAGGGACAACTTAGGGGAATTTTTGCCAAATACCCCCACTGCATCCAATAGCCAACTTTCTCTCTTCTTCGATGGCTGTGAACTAGAGGAACCTTTAGGTGATAAACCTGACATATTTGAAGAACCTATAGGGGAATAAGAAGAATAGGAACCCATTCCTACTGAACCAATGGCTGAGAACCGAAATGATAGATGGAATAGAGAAAGAGTTGAGGGTGCCTTCCCCTCTGTCCTACCTCATTTCCATGGCATGAACACAAAGGACCCCGACACTTTCCTATTTGAGTTTGTTGTTATATGATGAACCTATGACTATATAGATGATGAGAAAAAGTTAAAACTATTTCCATCTACCCTCAAGGATGCATCATTGCTTTGGTTCATGGGCTTACCTAGAGATAACATCACAACTTGGGCTCAGATGCAGCAGGCCTTTAACAACAAATATCGGGACTACTGCCAATCAAAGGATACTAAAGAAGAAATTTTCAGGATGACCATAGGCCATGATGAATCTTTCGCAGACTACAAAGAAAGATTCCAGCTCAGTTACAAAAGTGCCAGGTGCACACTTGACCCTGAGTCACTAAAGCTGGTCCTGCTCAGGGGAGTAAGAGAATATCTTCTGGATACCTTACATTTGTTAGCAGGAGGAGATATCTAGCAATTAGCCTACGAGGATATCAAGACTGTCTTTAGAAACCATTCTAGGGTGGCCAGGAAAAAGGGTAGGGGTAGTTAACCTATGGCCAGTACATCAACTTCCAACTCATCCATCAAGGGTGAAATTGGAAACATGCTAGAAGATTTTAAAAGTGAGATGCTGCAAACCTTTCTTTGCAAATGGACACCATGACCATTAAAAGGAAGCATGAGGAAGCAGAGAGATCCTTGGCCATCTTTTGTCCTAGATGCACCAGGAGGCATCTTAGGAACGAATGTCCATTGAACTGTATTGAAAATTGCTTGGTATGTGAAGAAAACCACTCCAAAGACAAGTTCCCTTCTTTACCCAGACTCAAAGCTGTATATCAAGGAGCTGAAGGGGTCACTGAGTATCTTTGCTACATTAACCAAAGGAGACCTCCTGGGCCTAAACCATACCAACAGGGCATGCAAGGGTCATCCTATGCATATTACAACCCCAAGCAAACCACAACTATACCTTCTTGGGGACCCCCTTCTCATCCTTCTTGGTCTACACCCCCTCCTTGGTCCTATGCATCTCGGTATCATTACAAGCCAACCAACCAATCATTTCAACCTTACACTCCACCACAACCTCAGTGGAATACACCATTCCAGGGGTGGCGGCCCCAATACAACAATGATCCAGCTCTATTGCCTCCACCAACTGCCCAACCACAACTACTACACTTAACTCCACCCAAGCAACCCCAGATGCTTGCGCAACCAAATCTGAACCTGAACAATAGGTAGGCTCAACAAGTATATAGTGGAGAGACATCATATCCAGCTTATGCTATGGAAATCCAGGAGATTAACCTGAGATCTGGGAGAGTTCTCCCAGATAACCAACCTCCCCCTCCACCTAGTGAGGTTGAGGAAGAAAGAGAGGAAAGAAACCTTAAAGTAAATCCACCCTTTCCTAAGAGATTAACCCAACCACTCCAGCCTACCCCAGAAGAGAACGAACTTCTGAAAGAATTGAAAAATCTATGTGTAAAGATCCCCCTTCTCCAAGCAATAAAATATGTTCCCATTTACAATAAGTTGATTAAGGAGAAATGCTTCAAGCATCCAGGGAGGTGAAAATGGGATGCCCCTACCATTAATGCCATTGGGCAGTTGTCTGACTTAATGTTGGGGCAGGTAATATGTCCAAAATATTTGGACCCTGGAAGCCTTGTTGTAGATGTGCACATCAATGGCACCATTGTCCCACACACTCTGATTGATCTTGGGGCTTCCATTAATGTGATGACCAAGGATACCATGCTCAAGCTCAACCTCCAAGGGTCATTGAGGAAGACCACAAAAAATATGCAACTTGCAGACCATTCCACAGTAACCCCTGAGGAAATTGTGGAGGATGTGATGGTCTCCATTGACTCCTAGGAGTACCCTATAGATTTTCTAGTTCTACAGCCTAAGGCTAAGCTTACTAGTTATCCTCTCATCCTTGGGAGGCCATGGTTGGCCACAACTGATGCTTACATTAGCTGCAGAGCTAGGAATATGACCATCAAGAACGGGCATATGTCCAAGCAGTTAGTCTTATACCCTCCTGCTCAACCTTCTCTGGAGAATGATTTAACTTTATGGTTGGAGGAGGAGGAAGAAGATGAGGTTTATTCTGCACAACTTTATGCTTTGGAAGCAACCATGGGAGGAGGACAACAAGATGAGGATGACTTGATTGAACACTTGCTCCAAATTCCAACTCCTGGTTCATTACCTTTAGAAGAAGCAGTAAAGGAAACCCAGAACAATCATCCAATTGACTTATGCTTGGTCGATTTCAACCCACTCCGTGTCAAAACCATAGAATTCGGCCCAGAGAAAACCTTGAAAATTACTCCATCTCTTTCTGCTCTTGAAGAGGAGAAGTTATGCAACATGTTAAAGGAAAATCTAGAAGCCTTCACTTTGAGTTACAAGGAAATGAAGGGAGTACACCCCTCAGTGTGTACTCACCACATATACATCAAATAAAGTTGCAAGTCGATCTGACAACCACAAAGGAGGATGAATCCAGCTCTTAAAGATATATCCAAAGAAGAACTGCAAAAATTGCTAGATGCAGGATTTGTTTACCGTATTTCCGACAGTGAGTGGGTCTCCCCTTTGGTGTTAGTTCCCAAGAAAAATGGTAAGTGGAGGATTTGTGTCGATTACAGGGAGTTGGACAAATCCACAAAGAAGGATCATTTTCCTCTACCCTTCATTGACCAAATGGTATATGGCCTGGAACGAAAAATGTTTTTCTCTTTCCTATATGGATTTAGTGGGTACAACCAAATCTAGATCTGCCCAGAAGACCAGGATAAGACCACATGCATCTATCCTTTGGGTAATTTTGCCTATAGGGTCCTTCCTTTTGGTCTATGAAATGCTCCTGCCACTTTCCAGAGAGAAGTATTGAGTATTTTCGTCGAATTAGTCCATGATGCGGTGGAAATTTATATGGATGATTTTACACCTTACGACTATGATTTTCAAGAAGCCCTGACTAGGCTAGGCAAAGTACTACATAGATGCATTGAAATGAACCTATCTCTCAGTCCCGAAAAATGTGAATTCTTAATGACTGCAGGGACCATGCTAGGTCATTCAATATCTCAGCAAGGATTGCACATGGACCCAAACAAAATGGCCATCATTTAAAGGGTCCCACCTCCTCAAAAGCAGAGAGATGTCAGAAGTTTCTTAGGGTTAGTTGGATACTACTGAAGTTTCATAAAGTTCGTCATCAAGTTGGCCTCTCCTTTATTTTGGTTTGTTGGCCAAAGATTCCGAGTTTATATGGTCAAAAAGCTGTCAAGAGACCTTAGACATTCTAAAGGGTAAGTTAACCACTACACCAATTCTCCGAGGTCCAAACTGATCCCTCCCCTTTCATATTCATGTTGATGCCTCACACAAAGCCATAGGAGAAGCCCTAGGTCAGGTAGAGGAAAAACTACCTTATGCTATCTATTTTATCAATGAGAACTTATCAAAGGTTGAGCTAAATTACACGTTGACTGAAAAGGAACTCCTAGTTGTTGTGCATTCATTAAGCAAATTCAGGCATTACATTACAGGCTATCAAACATTTGTGCATATTGACCATGCTGTAATCAAATATTTAATGAACAAACCATATGTGAATGCTCGAATTATAAGATGGTTGCTTTTATTACAGTAGTTTGATCTAACCATTGTTGATAAGCCTGGTAAGGAAAATGTTGTTGCAGAATTTTTATCTAGGGTAAATGTGCCTGTAGGTGAAGAAGGAATGGTGGATGACTAGTTACCAGACGAGCACTTATTTTCTATTTCAGTTCTCTCTCCATGGTTTGATGATATATCAAACTATTTGGTATCATCACAGTTCCCACCAAACTTGACCTCCAAACAAAAGAGCAAGATAGTCAGGGTAATTGCCCCTTTCACTTGGATTGGGGGAGATATTTTCAAACTTGGCCCAGATCAAATATTGAGAAGGTGTGTTAGGGAAGAGGAAGTCTTTGACATCCTTCTGACCTGTCATGATGGGCCTTATGGAGGTCATTTTGCAGTAAAGAGGACAACATTCAAAGTGTTACAAGCAGGCTATTATTGGCCCACTCTTCATCAGTATGTGAAAAAGTACATTAGTCATTGTGATCAGTGCCAGAGAATGGGATGGTCTACTCGAGGAGATGAAATGCCTTTGCATCCTCAAGTGGCTTTCGAGACATTTTACAAGTGGGGCATGGACTTCATTGGGCCTATTGACCCTGCTTCAAAGAAAAAACAGTACATTATTGTGTGCACTGGTTATTTGATTAAGTGGGCTAAAACCAAGGCAATTAAGGTAGCAACAGAAGAGAAGGCGGCTGAGTTCCTAAGGGAGAATGTATTCTACAAATTTGGGTACCCTAGAGAGCTGGTCACAGACCAAGGCAGCCAGTTTACCTCCAACATGATTGAAGACCTGCTCAACCATCACAAGATCAAGCATATGACGTCCACTCCCTATCATCCACAAGCTAATGGGAAAGTGGAGGAGACCAACAAAGCACTAGAGGGCATCTTAACCAAGGCGGTGAGCAGTAATAGGAAGGATTGGGCAGAAAGACTAGTTGAGGCCACCTGGGCCTATAATACCACATGGAAGACCACCACTGGATTCACACCCTATGAGCTGGCCTATGAGAAAAAGGCCTTGCTGTCCATTGAGTTTGAATATAACACATTAAGGATGGCAGCCCAACTAGATTTAGATCTCAGCAGTGCATAGGAAGAGAGATTGTTCCAATTGAATGACTTGGATGAATTTAGAATGCAGGCCCTCCTACATACAAAGGTAGTTCAACTTCAGAGGAAGATCTCGCATGATAAAAATATTAAGGAAAATAAATTTCAGGAGGGCAATTGGGCATTGTTATATGATTCTAGGTATAAAGACTTCAAGGGCAAGTTAAGGACAAGATGGATTAGCCCTTATGTTGTGGAAAGATGCCATGATAACGGTTCAGTGCAAATCAAAACCATAGATGAAGAAGCAATTCCTTTGCTTATTAATGGGCACCGATTGAAAATGTACAAGAGACCTTTATCAAAACATGAGTTCAATGATAATATCAATAAAATAGCGATGATGGTGTAGCAAGTTCCTGTCTAGTCAATTTAACGTCTTAAATTGCTCTAAATAGATTATCAATCTGGGTATCATAAACTGATGAAGTGTGGTGCACCATATGTGCATAGTTAACCTTTTTTCTTACTTCGTTGTTTTATAGTTTTTATCTTGTTTTGGGGTTTTGTTCTTGTTTATCTCCTAAAGTGTCTAATACAAATGGAAATCTTATTCTAAGGTCTTAAGCATACTTTTAAAGGTCAAGTATGGATAGAGATTTCAAGACAAGGTTTATGTCCTTTATGGTAACTTCCAAAACTTAGCACTTCAAAAGATCTCAAAACATGCTATTGATCAAATCAGTACTTGAACAAAAGTGTAAATATGCAGCTACTTAAATCAAACAAAAGACGAAATACTGATCATGAAATCACTGTCTCTGCTTCCCATCTAATTACAGAAATAAAATCTAAACTATTGCACTCAAACAAACAAAAATTGCAGACTAACGAAAGCAAGATCAATTTACTTCACTTATAATCTGACAGCTCGCCAAGTAGCTTTTCGGGGTTAAGCCATAGCTCTGGAGATAACGTCAAATAACATGAAGAATTGATATCTAAATAAAAGCAAAATCAAATTACTTCACTTATAATCCGATAGCTCGCCAAGTAGCTTTTCGGGGTTAAGCCATGGCTCTGGAGATAACATCAAATAACATGAAGAACTTGATATCTAAATTACCTACTTGCAAATGAAAGTAAAATCAATTCACTTCACTTATAGTTCGATAGCTTGCCAAGTAGCTTTTCGGGTTTAAGCTATGGCTCTGGAGATAACGTTAATAACATGAAGAACCTGATATCTAATTGCAAAAATGAAAGTAAAATCAAATCACTTCACTCATAATCCAATAGCTCGCCAAGTAGCTTTTCACGGTTAAGCCATGGCTCTGGAGATAACATCAAATGTCATGAAGAATTTGATATCTAAACTAACTAACAACAACAAATAAATAAGACTGAAATCAAAGCATAACTGAAATTGAAAAGCTAAAAAAACAAAGTCAGCAGAGAGGCCAATCTCATGTCACTATTTGATGCAAAAACATGTCAAGAAAAACTAATCTACAATCAACCGGTTGAACACACTTGCATGAATTAAAATTGCATGAATGGAAAATCTAATATATCAAACTTGAAAGCAATAAAATGACATAATGAAATCAAAGCAAAATTACAAATTAAAATCTACTCTACCTTACATTCTAATGTGCTCCATAACATCTACTTCACATCTCCTTCCATGTTGAGAACATCAAAGCTTTATTCAAATTCTTCAAAATTACAAAGTACAACAAAGCTCTCTAAAGCTTTCTAAAGCCATCTCTTAAGAACTACAAACTTCAAGCTAAGACTAAGACTAACAAGTGAAGGAGAGAGATCTCCTATTTATACAAAAAGAGGAGAAGCCATCTCATTAATGAGAGTCCATGAATCTCTCCCTCTACCTCTAGAGTCCTAATCAAAATAGGAATTGATAAGACACATGTCTTCTTAGAGTTTCCATACAATTAGGAGATGTGACACATATCCTCATGATCCCATGATTCTTTCCACTCAAATTCGAATTTGGCCTTAGAGTGCCACATAAGGGTCTTCTAGAAGCCTCCTTTAAACCTACACATGTCAACAATCTCAACCCACTTGTTAGGTATAAGCATATGCACATTATTTTCTAATTTTTAACCACAAATTCACTTAAAAAGGCTAAGAATTAATAAAGTTTGGAAAAACATAAATGTGGCCCAATGATAATGAAAGTGGGATGAATGTAGTGACATAGTAGTGAAATGAAGGTGATATAATGGACATAATAGTGAAAGTGTAATGAAAATGAATGACATTTTCAAGACCCAACAATATGAATAGTAGGATTTTATGATAGAAAATTAAATGTGTTCATTGGCACAAGTGGGGAAGTATATGTTCAGAAGTATGGTGTCAATTTTTTATAAACTTGACAATCTAACTTTATCCTCTGGTGTTTTAGGGTTTACGGTTTGAAGTGAATACATGTTAACAGTAGGAAAATAGTGGGGTGCCCAATAAGTATGGATTAAATTGAGTTCAGAATACATTGCCTTTTAAGATTTTAAAATCCAAAAAAAGCCATTAGATCTTGAATGAGAATGTGGCTGCCAAGTATGAGAATATATTAAATTAGTTCAACAGTTCATTGCCTAATTAAAATAATCATAGTTGTCAATTGAATATATAACCACTTTCTTGCCACTCACCTTTTATGATATTGGGCTTTCGTGAAATCTAAAATTCTTGGTGTTATGACATTGGGTTTTTTTTCTTTCTGAAATCTAAAATTCTTGATATTTGTGACCCCTGACATGGGATCTTACTAGGTTTTATGCTTGTTTAACTTTTAACTAATGCAAAGTTTGTCAATATCACTAATGCCAAATTTGTTGATAGCACTAATGGCAAATCTGTCGATAACACTAATGCCAAGTATGATTCCTGGTGTCTCTGTGCAGTCATATCAATCTCTATGTTGGATATGTTGGATATGTCCAAATTCCTTTCAAATCTTGTTCTCTTCAATGACTACTAACATAGTTGCATTTCATAAGCTCAAAATTGACAAAGGCTTATTCAAAGGAAAATCATTAATGCAACTTTTTTGGTTAATTGGAATTAATTATGAATATATCTATCTTGACATTAATTTTCAGTCTATAATAATGTTCCTCTAGTAGTTGTTATGCTAAATTTAGCACTAGATTAAGATTCAAACTCATTTTTGTCATTTGTTACATGAATTATTGCCCTAGCCTTACAAAAGGAAGATAAGGGTGAGCTACTAGGAAATACAATCGACAAATCTCAAAGAGGATGCTAACTGTATATCCATAGAATCCATTTCTCAAGTAACCTTGAATCGAATTTAACTATGACAGTTGATGAACATCTCAATAAACTTTCATGTTTGTTATTTATCCATGATGATGGTTATGGGAGTATTCCTCGATCATTCAAGAAACCCACAAGTTTCTGACTCAAGTGCTTACCTCTAACGAATGAATCCACAACAACATCTTCAGGCTCTGAGCAATTTCTTCTCCAAAAAAAGGCTCTCGGTGGCCACCATTCAACCACTATTGGCATCTTCATTCAGAAAGAAGAGATGGTCACAGCTAGATCCAATAGTGATATTACAAGGCCCTATTTCTCTCTATTGTTGTGAAATCAGGAATCTAGCTTTGTTGCTGCGTTACCATGGATGTAGAGGATCTAATAAATGCCCAGATTCTTTATTTCATTGCCTAATAACCAGAGCTTCTTTAGAGAAACACATTACTTGATGAGGCAACCGTTGCTCCTCGTCAGTTTCGTACATATACCACACGTCCAACATTGCCCTGGGAACTGATAGACATACAAGGGAATTTATCAGCCAAATGTATCATTAATTTGAGATGATATGTGGAGCCCACATACTACAAATAACCAACCAAATACATAAAACAAAGAGAATTTTATCTCGATATTTCTAAAATGAAAAGGGAATGGAAAACCATATATAAAAGATAAATCAAATATAAAATAAAATTCAAGCAGCCATCCTTAATATAGTACCAGACAAACCCACAAGTATCTAAGAAATCATGCAGCAAAATTTACCCTGTAAGATGAGATTGATAAGGAAATTGATACAGGAAATGAAATAATGGGGATTATACAGATGGGAGGAGAAGGAAACAATCAAAATCCAGCAGTGTCTGGAATGAAATCTGTAATTTGCAAAAGTAGCAATAATATTTTTCTTCAGATTGCAGGTTGCTCAGAAGAAGAGAGCAATAGCATTTTTCCCTGCAGATTTTGCACTTCATTTATCCTATTAAAGCAACAAAAAAATAATTATTGTTTTACATTTTAAGAGTAAGATATTTGGAACCCTTCCATATGATAGATGTAATGTCTTTCAACATGCATTAGGGTTTGTAAGTTTGAGAAAAAATTCAATGGGCATATGCTAAAATAGGATCCTTTGTTTCTTCTGATAACTAGATAAATATGTGTGTTATTTCTAAACAAAGATGGAATTTAATACTTGTTATTACCGTTTTTCTTTGGTTTTGAAGTTTTATCAAAGGAAATTCAATCAATCCATATCCTTTGATCCCATTAAATCTTTGTGTTAGATGTTGAGGATTACTAATGCAGGACCAAGAAGTCAACAAGTAGCAGCTCTAAATTCTAGAGCAATCTTCATAAACTCTCCTTTGACTTTTCCATTATGCTCAAGGTTGATCTTCTTAAGTCTTACATTTAAACCCGACAAGAATAACATTAAACTACCTAATTTAATCAAGGTTGACAACGTCTAGATTGATAACCTTATTTTTGGACTTCATCATTGAAGGAATTACACCTTTATCCTTGAAATATGGATCAAACCCCAAGTCATCATTTTCATGTCTTGCTCTTTGGGAGTGCCTATGATTTGAAGTTCTTCTCAAACTCTTTGTGGTTCTAGAGAAGGTGTCTTTCAAGCTTTCATAACATTATGAATGACCCATAAAATTATGTAATGAAGGTACAACCTTCATTGTTCCTTAAACTTAGGACTTTCCTTAAACACAGTGAATTTTATGGTTCCAAGGATACTTTTCAGTTAGCATAGGTTTTTACTTTGTCTATAATTTTCAATGGGTTCTTAAAAATAAAAAATGGAAAAGTTTATTGAAAGTGAGTATTGGATGATTTGTAAGAATATTAAAAGTAAAATGCCCTATATTTCAAGAATAGGAGGTCCCTGTTTTGGAGAATATGAATAGCATTAGCTTTGATAGTTATTGGTTGCATTTTTGGATCCCATATGAATATCAATATATGGTCCAAAGAGACATAATCTCTTGTACTACAATCATCACAGGTTATGGTGTGCATGGTTGTGGTATTGTCTGCTTGCAGCCATGCAGGCATGTGCAAGGAAATGTTACACAAGTTGACATGATGTTTCTAGCATTTGTAGCAATTTCATTCCAATGCCATTTAATTATGTAAAATACTTGAACAATTCAATAAATACTCCTCAATGAATTATATTCTCTCATTTACTCCTAATACAAGTTGAAAGATAGATTCCTGAATATGAATTAGGCTAATATCTCTCAGACATTAAAAATAAAAATAAAAAAAAATGTTTCCTTATTCATAGTCACCTGAAGTCTCCAGCCAAAAGTTGAACTTGGAAAATTATCCATAATAATAAAGTGGTTTCAGCCACTTAAGAAATATGGAATTTTCATTGTATCTCCTTGTAGGAAGACCTGGGAAGGTCTACGGTGATTTCTCAAGATTTTTCCAGATCACTAAGTAGGCATAGCATGGACATATTGAGGATGCTTCTCTGTCTCCTATCTCTCCAGGTGTGAAGCGATCAATCAAAAATTTGAGAGGGTGATGTATTTACATTGCTTAGACTATGATTAAAAATAAATTGTATATATTAAGTGTTATGAACTTGTGACTATATGTTATTCAAGTGTAAGCACTACTCTTCTAGGTGCCATAAAATATATTGTTTCATGACATATGAGTGAACTAAAACACTCAAACAATGAAGTCTATGTTGAAATTATACTAGATTTAACACTGCGCCACCTGATGGTGGAGTTCAAATTCATGAGCTACTCATGAAAACACTGCCAACTTTCATACAGTCCATTGTAGGGACCATCAAAGAACCTCCACGGTTACCTTTTCTCAGTTTCCTCTACTCCATTGTGAGTTCAAACTCATGAGCTACTCATGTAAACACTGCTAACTTTCATACAATCAATTGTAGGTCCCATCAAAGGACCTCCACGGTTACCTTTTCCCAGTGTCCTCCACTCCATTGTGGAATACAACACAAGTCGAAACACACAAAGTTGCCTATGCAAAAAATCTTGCAAAACAAATTGCTCTCACTCCGATCATGAAGCATGAGTCACTTTCTCACTTAGCAAGCATTTTAACTCCAAATATATCCCTTTCCTGGCATCGATTCTTCTGTCTTATTCATACCTTAACATTACATCTCATGATGGATTAATCTTGAGCAGGTAAAAAATGACCATCTCACTAAGACAAATTTTAAAAAATCTTCAAGATTATATAGATGAACCATGACAAACGCAAGGTTGATCTTCCTAAGCCATACATTTAAACCTCGCAAGAATAATATTAAACTACCTTCATCATTCCTTAAACTTAGGATTTTCCTTAAACGTTGGGAATTTTATGGCTCCAAATATCATTTTCAGTTAGCATAGGTTTTTACTTTATCTATAATTTGCAATGAGTTCTTTCAAAAAATTGATAAGTTTATTGTAATTCAATAAAATGGAAAAGTTTATTGAAAATGAGTATTGGATGGTTTGTAAACATTTTAAAAGCAAAATACCTTGTATTTCAAGAATAGGTTGTCACATCAAATCATTATGCATTATCGCAAAAATCCATTCCCTTTCCAAACTTTATTAAGTTTTCTAGTGCAGAAATTCTCAACTGAAAATTATAAAATCCTAAATTTAACTTGCATCCATGAATCTCATTCCACAAATATAGTAGTAGCAATGTGTGCAAAAGGTGTTTGCCCTTATATTAATATAATTTATTATAATTATAAGTATACTTCTAAATAACTTTTTTGTTCATATAATATATTTCTATTATTATTAATAAATAATTGATTTATTATTAGAATTTTTTTTCAATTAAAAAAAAAAAAATCCTATCGACGTCCCCTTGCACCTTTTGGGGCAATTGCTAGTTTTATTCTTCAATATAACAAGGGGAAATACATTAGCTATAGGAGCAAGTGGTGTCATCGTGACCCGGGAGGTTAAAAATAAAAGATAATTCTCATGGGGTTTAGGAATAGATATGAACAACAAAGCAAAAGCATTAGCAACGCTTTAAGGACTAAGAAGTCTAAGCACACTAAGCATGGGAAAGATTACCTCCATAGGAAAGTAGAATTTTCATTGGGTTTAGGAAAAGCTACGAACAACAAAGCAGAAGCATTAGCAACATTTAATTGTTAATATTTCTAGGCACACTAAAACCCAGGAAATATCACCTCCATAGGAGAGTCAGATCTTATCTTATTAATACTTGAAAAGCAAGCTCGGATACACTTAGAAACTATTTAGTCACCTACAAGTCCTGAGAACCCATAGCACAAAAGCACAAAAGTGGATGTCGTAGCGAATCTGGAATTAGCATTGGATATGGTAGAACTGAGGGTGCTAGAAGAAGATTGGACAAATGTTTTGTAGCCAAACCTAAATCAAAGAGGCATGAAATTCCCTAAGAAGTTGAAGGCTATGACCCAAAAATTGCAACATTAATGCCTTAATAATTGCATAAAACACCTTTTTATTCTCCAATGGTGTGGAAAATGAGAAGCAGGGAGCAGAAGGATCAGGAGGTGTCATTATGACCCAAGGGGTAAAAAATGTAAAAGAATCTTCATGGGATTTGGGAACAGCTACCAACAACATAGTAGAAGCAGTAGCAGTGCTTCAAGCGTTAAAAATTCCAAAACCATTGGGTATGGGATAACTGAGGGTCCTTGAAGAATATTTGAGGTCCATTGAGGAATGTGCAAGAATGATCCTCAACTCACCAAAAATCCACACTTTTATGTGCATGACTTCATCTTGATACTTGGCATTCTCTTAACTACTTCCCAACTACTTGGCACAAATCCCAAAAATGATATCCTTCACATAATTTTAGGTATATGTACTTTGGGTTATAATATAATTATGAGTGATGGTGGCATTAATGCCTTTAACTCCTTCTCATTCCTATCTCATGGAGTCATAACCAACATACCCTTTTATGTCCCATTATCATGTAACCAACATTGTATTTTATTAATAATATGATTTACATCAATTACATTACATACATTTGCCCTTGACCATATCACCTGGTTCACTAGCCTATATAACTTATATGTACAAATACAATACAAATCAAGTGTATTACATGACAATACCAAAGTCATTATTGTTTTTGTAAGTTGGGAGGTCTGAAAGAGTAATAAAGTTATGAAACAGGGTAAAAATATGTCTTTTATTATTAGTGGTGGGACATGTCAAAATGAAGTCGTGTTCATCCTCAGTCTCCTTTATATCACATATTTCACAAATACACTCATCATAATATGTTTTTAGATTAGCCTTGCTACCATTTCAAACGTCATGATCACAGTTGTAATGTTAGCAATATTTATTTTAATTTAAGTACATAATGTTGGGAAAATGTTTTGATTAACCATACTTGGATTTGATAATGTATTTGTAGTATTTCAACTTCATCTCATTAATGATTTCATTGTCATTCGACATCCTAGCTTTTAATTTCATAGGGATTTAAGATTTTATTATTGATATTATGTATTTTAGTGTCTTATTTTATCCTCTAATAGTTAAGCCAAGCCTAAAAATCTCTGGCCTGTCTGTGAGAGTTCTTATTCGTACTAGGAGCAATAACATGGAGCTTATCCTTGCTCCAATTGCACAATTTATGTTTATATTTTAAACATATAGTCATGGACTTGAACTTCATGAAAGTACCTCTTGTATCAATCAATAAAATGGGTTGAGAAGCCTTACATTTGCTTTTAAAATTATAGGTACTATAACACTTTTGGATTTGCTAAATTTTAATCCAAGTCTGAATAAAGGTGTTGTAATCCTGAACTTCACAATCATAGATAATAGTTGGGATAATCAAAGTGTTAAAAAATAGGTTTTCCTTATCATAGTCCAAATCTCAACATCCCTACATTTGTTTTCAAGACCATATTAAGTGTTTCATCGATATATGTTTCACTTCTTAACACTGTAATTATTGTTTAAATGGTAGTTGAAATCGATATCTAGGTCCTTGTAAGATTGCACCTCTTATGGGACACTTTTAGTTCATAAAATATATTCCAAGGTATGATAAGCTAGGTGCACGATGGGAAAGATCGAGTAGTAGGATGTAGGTGGTGGGGGAGGGAAGAATTGAACTAGGGTTCTTCAAGGGGAACCAAACAACCTATACTTTTTGCTAATTTGGTCAAAATTTCTCTTTTGATAGAATGTCTTATGGATTGACTAAATAATTTGGTAGCAAGAGTTTTGATAAGGTATTTTTGTGAGCCTAAATCTTAACTCTCCAAAATGGTGGAGTGAATTAGCTCTTCTTTGGGAGTTGTAGCTAATGGTAAAGTGCAAATCTCTCAATTGCAAAGTAGTTTTTTTACATTTTTCTTTGATAACATGGAACCCATGGATACAGTGCTAGCAAGGGGTCCCTCAAGCTAAAGATATCCTAAATTGAACATATTTCTCTAGTATGACACTTTTGACTCGAACCATACTGTAAAATAAAATTTATGTTGTGGGTTTCATTATCTGCTTTGTTGCTTTGTCTTTGGGATCAAAGACTTATGCAAATACTAGGAGATAAGATAAATTCCCTATGGGGGATAACTTAATAAGCCTTGGTTGCATTATGGTATTTTCATCTCTAATGGTTGGTCTTATAAAAGAAAAAAAATATTTGAATATGATGAAAATAGTAGCTTTCAAATGATAGATTATGACAATCTCCCATTTTGCTACCATTATTGTCACATTCATGGCCATTTGTGCGTTATTGGCTTAAGAAGTCTCCAAGGAAGTAGAAATATCCTAAGTTAGTAGGTGGGTAAAGTCTCAAAAGAGGGGAGGTTAATGTTTTACAACTCCCCTTTAGAGATAGAGACAGTTCCTTGAAGAGACTCTTGGGGTTTGGATGTTAAGATTTTAGTAGAGTGGTCAACATGATGACATTGAAGTAATGGTGGAAGGTGAGAATGATGGTGGTATTTATAAAGTAGGGTTGGAGGTGGATTTTATAGCAAGTGTAGATTCAAAGGTGGGGATTTGTGAAGTATAAGGAGTAGATCTAGATAATGCAATCAAACCCATATTTTCCCAGGCAAACAAGGTCTCGTAACATAATATAGTGAGCAAGGATTTTTGAAGGATCTGGATACAAAATCTCTCAATAATTTTGTTTTTTAGAGAGCGTGAGAAGAGGTTGAGGGTTAGACAAAGCCAGATGAGTTAGACAAAGTCATTCTGGCCTAGATTGAAGCCCAAATATCATTATTAAGCATGGGCATGGAAGTCCACAACCTATTGTTGGTGAATAAATTTGGAAGGGGGTGTAGTCTATGGTAACTTAAGATGTTTTTAATGCTAATTATTCAGATTAGTTTCCCTTGGTCATGGTTTTATTAATGGAAAACTTACAAGGCAACTCTATTTTCAATTGTTCTCCTCCTCATAGGTCTATTATTAGATAAGAGCATTGATGACTCATATTCAAGGTTTAAATATATTCTTGTCTTGGAAAGAGGGTTATTAATTTCTTCAAGCTATATATTAGTTTCAAAGGTAGCAAGTTTGAGATCAAGTCTAGATGAGTTGGTTAATAAGTCACAAGGGAACTCTCCTAACTATAGTGAATGCTAAATCCTTCCTATTTGTTTCAAACAAATAATTTAAAATTATGTTTTATATATTGATGTGGGTTTAGGTAGGGTGATCTTCCAATGTCTTTTCTTTGAATAAAGGTTTGTTGTGGGCTCCTCTTGCTACTCTTTCAACCAATCTCTTTTCCGAAGCTTATTTCTTCGTCTTTAGAGGTATCAGGCCAATACGTTAATTTATTAAAAAATAGATATTATCCCTCTATATTCTCGACTTTTTCTCCACCTAGTGAACATTGTCATAGCTCAACTCAAAGCTTGAAGCATTGTGGGTGAAGATATTAGAAAAGGGGTATAGGATTGGATGTCCCAGATTTTTCTCACTTTTGGGGACTTGTTTCTATGACTAGTTAGTTATTTTGTGATGGCTCATGGTGGAGATTATCATATGAAAATGTTTTAATGGCTCTAGTAGAGCGCATGATATGTGGTTCAATTTCAAGGATTACTTGCTATATTTTACTAGTTTTCAACTATGATATCCTAGGTAGACTAAAGCTTTGGATTGTTATTTATTTGTAAGCTCTTTGGAGTTGAATACTTCATGGTAATGGTATGGTAGAAGGTATGTCTAATAGCTCTCTGGATTTTGATTTCTGTGAAAATTGTGTATATGGGAAGCAGAATTAGGTGAGTTCCCCCTCTGGTGGCAAGAGGGCAAAACATATATTAGAGCTTGTGCACAGTAATGTGTTTGGACCTGTGTTGGTTCCATCACTGGGAAAGTCTGTGCACTATGTATCATTTATGGATGACTTCCCAACAAATACATGGATATATTTCCTTAGGAATAAATCTAAAGTCTTTGACAGGTTTAAAGAATTTAAGGCTCTGGTGGAAAATCAAACAGAGAAGAAGAGAAAGGTGCTAAGGACAGATAATGGTGGAGAATTTTGCAAGAAGGAATTTGAAGAGTTCTGTAAGGAGTGTGGTATAACATAGCAGAACACTACTCCATACACACCTGAGCAAAATGGAGTTGCAGAAATAATGAACAAGATGTTGATGGAAAGGGAAAGAAGCATGCTCACTCGTGCCAGGTTAGGACAGGAATTCTGGGTAGAGACGGTGGAGACTGTATGTTACCTGGTCAACATATCACCTTCATCAGCGTTGGAGGATAAGACTCCACAAGAGGTATGGACTGATAAGAAACCTTCTCTTTCACATCTGAGGATATTTGGATGTGATGCATATGTACATGTTCCAAAGGAGGAAATAACAAAGTTGGATAGTAAATCTGAAAAGTACATCTTTATTGGGTATAAGGATGGTTTAAAAGGTTATAAGCTTTGGAACCTAGAAACAAGGAAGGTTGTGTACAGTCGAGATGTGGTGTTTAAAGAGGTGAAAGATGTTATTAAACATGAAGTCCTACCAAAGGAACCTGAGAGGATAGAGTTTGAGCTAAAGGAGGAAGAATCAGACTCTACAGTAGAAGAGGAATCAGAAGTTGAAGAGCCACAATCTCTGATTGAAGAAGATCAGTTCGAGAAAGAAGACAACTAGAAGGTATAGTCCATCTTCTTTTTGTTCAAATTTTGTTTTGTCTATTACTGATGATGAACCCAGAACTATGAGGGAAGCAGTAGATTCAGAGGATGGAAAACTTTGGAAAGAGGCCATGGTTTATGAAATGACATCTTTGCACAAAAATGAGGCTTGGGATCTGGTGGAGTTTCCGGCTGGAAGGAAACCTATTAGCAGCAAATGGGTGTTTAAGAAGAAAACAAATGCAGAAGGCAAGATGGAGAAATACAAAGCTTGGTTGGTAGAAAAAGGCTATTCCCAAGTATCGGGAATTGATTTTGGTGATATTTTTTCTCCTGTTGTCAAGATAGCTTCTATTATATTACTTTTACCTATTGTTGTTGTTTTTGATTTTGAGGTAGAACAGATGGATGTGAAGACAACATTTCTTCACGAGGATCTGGAAGAAGAGATCTCATGAAGCAACCTGAAGGATTTGTGGTGAAGGCTAAAAAAGAACTGGTGTGCAAGTTAAAAAAGTCTTTGTATGGGTTAAAATAGTTACCAAGGATGTGGTATCATAAATTTGATACATTTATACGGGGACTTGGCTTCACCAGAAGCAAAGCAGATCATTCTGTGTATTTTAAATTAATTGGTGACTGTTAGAGCCTGAATCCACCTCGGGCTGAAGGGAGGCAATCCTAGGATAACCACAAACCATGCTTAACCTGGTAGCTAGCCCTATCAGGTCAGGGGAGGGCTCTCTCCTTGTAAATCTCGGTTAAGGTGACTGCAATTACAGCTTGATATGACTGAAATGAAATTAGATTTTAGGGTAGGTATAGTAGCTCAAGGGTTTTTGGTTGATTTTGATGATTGGTTGCTAGATCAAATGGAGCAGGTAGGTTGGTCCGGGAAATCAAATTAGGGATATAGACATGTTTTGTGGGGCGAGGTAGACAAAGGATTTATGTACTAGAAATTGGTTAAGATGGTAGATTTAGACTGCTGAGGGGTTGAAAAAGGCATGAGGAGCATGAATCCTCTTCAAACTGTTGAAAAACACAGAAAACCAAATGCATTCCCAAGACAAAGCACTATAAATTAGTGTATTTTGTCTATTCACCTTGATTCATTTAGTTTAGAAGAGAGAGAGAGATGTGGATATATATAAAACATCAAAAAAACTCATTGCAAAAAAGAAAAATACATAAACTCAATATCACAACAATCCCACAAAAAATAGTTGTGAAACCGGGTTTTATTCCTTGCCAACTGCTGTAGGGATGTACAATAAAGCTCAGAGCTTCCACAAGAGTCCAACCTTTTCAAATGACTAAGAGAAAACATAATATAGGCATCAAACAACTCATGCTAGTCATCAGGGGTTGAATCCATGAGTCAAGGAGCTATTTCAACAAAATCTAAACTAGGAACAAGAAAATAGGCAGTGGAACAGCTTGCCTCTAAAACTAAGGAAACTAATACATTCAGTTCAAAACCACTTTTGATTTGATGTATCTACCCCATCAAGTGTTTTCCATAAATATTTACATCATATTACATCATTTTCCATGCAAAATTTACCAAGAAAAGAAGAAGAAATCAACTATTGAAGAAACTAGGCAAAATTTGACTTTTAGGAAAAATTGACAAAAATTTGCCTAATGCGCAAAGCCACTTTAGGGAAGATTTTGGAGGCCTTCCACTCATCCAAATAAGGCCCAAGATAGTTTTTTGGAAATATCTGCCTATCTAGTTTCTGGAACATCTTGAATTTCCTGATTTGGAGTTGATTTGCCCCTTCAAAAATCAATTCTCCCAAGACTGCTTCCTGTTGGTCCAAAAAGTGGCAGAGAGAGCATTTTTGAGTGTTTTTTGCCCTTTTGGTGGCCAAGATCTTCTCTAAAATTGATGAAACTTTTTGGTTTGCTTATTATTTGATGTTGAATCCAAATCTATAATCCATTTGTCAAGAGGATGCACCAATTCAACTAGCGATGCACATCAGCCGAAATTTCCTGTGTTGCCTAATTCAAAAATTGGAAAATGACAAAATTGTTTCAGAATTTGCCCAATTTTGCCTCAAAGCTGCATCATGGGTTACTTTGTTGGGCTAAAGTCACATCAGCTAAAATGTTAAGCTTTTCATCCTTCTTTTTTCCTTTTAAGGCCCTCCTTAATCTTGCCTTAAGGTGCTTGATCCTCTTGTTGCATATTCTATTCCGGGTCAAATAATGACGGGCCATATGCCTTAGCATCTTGTTGTCTCTATTGGCTTTCTTCATAAGGCCCTCAAGGTGGATATTTACCCTTTCAAGCCATATCTCTCTCTCATGATCCACTTAGCCCTCTCTAAATTAACTGACAAAGCTTGTATCTTGTCCTCTTGCTTCGTGATGATCATGTCTTTGACAATCATTGGATCTTGAGCATCCAAGTCAATGAAATTAACTCTTTGTGTCTCCTCATGGTCAACAAGGTCAAAATCTCTCTCCATTTTTATGGTTGTGAACACCTGTGGTTGTATGGACAATGGTGAAGTGAAAACGGAGTGGAGGAATGAAGTGGACAGAGTGTATGGAGGGGTGTGTGAATGTATGAGATGTAAATAGAGTTTAGGGAATGTGAACGGGGTTTAGGAGAAAGGGTAGGGTTTTTAGGGGAATAGGTAAGGTTTGTAGGGGAGTAGGTAGAATAGGTTTTGTATGTGGAGGGTTTGGGTTTTATGTAGAATAGGGTTTGGGAATAGTGGGATGTAGGGATTAGGGTTTGGGGATTGGAAAAAAAATAGATGAAGGGAATAATGTCTAGGGAGTTAGGAAAGGGATTAGGAGATAGGTTTTGGGCAAATGGATTTAGGGCATAGGGTTTTAGAAGGAGAATGATAAATAGCTATGGTATGAAATGTATGAGGTAGTTTTAGAGACAAATTAGGGTTTAGTTTTTAGAGAGGTACAAACCACCAAAAATTCATGTAAGCCCTAGTTTCAACTAAAAAGAGGCTCTACTTACTTGATAGGAGGTGACATGAGGCAATTACAGTGATTGAAGATGATTTTTAGAGGTTTGGAAGCTTCACAACCCCAATGTACATCGCCACCAGCCCAATGCGCAGCGCCTCCCTAATGCGCAACGCCTCCCTGAGGCGCAGCTTCAGTGTATTTTTCTGAAGGAAGTTTGGCTCTGATGTGCAGCGCCTTCTTGATGCGCAGCACCATTTTTAGTACGACTTTTCAAGGCCTTGGATGTGTCAAAATTGGGCGTGTGATAGCTCATTGGAAATATTATCTAGTCTACTTTCCAGAACATCTTAAATTTTTAAATTTGGAGTTCATTTTCCCTGTCAAAAGTCAAATCTCCCAAGACTGGTTAAAATGTCAGAATGAGATTGCCTAAATGCAGAGTGTTGTTGCAGTCAACTTTTGAAGGTCTTACTCAACTCCAAATTGAGCTCATGATAGCTCATTGGAAATATATTTGTGTCTAATTATCATTTGACTCATCAAGCAAGTCATTTGAGCATTCCATCTAGGAGAAAATTTGATTTTACCAAGGTCACTCCAGAGGTGCAGCAACTCACTTAAGGCAACGATATTTTTGACTTTTCTCTCAAACCATGAAACCTGTGTAAAAATTGAAAAAAAAAATCTTCTTGGGTCAATTATGGACAAAAACCTCTCTCACTTTTGTCAAATTCATCTTTTCTTGCTCAGAAACATAGTTTGAAGAAAACCTATCCCGATATGTGGAACAGGGGATTTGTAGAAATGAAGGAAAATGAAGGGGATGAGGGGCTTCTAAATTCTTGAGAAAATTTTGGGAAGTAGGGAGGGATGTTAGTAAGTAGGGGAAAGTGGAATTTCAAAGATTGAGTGAGGGGAAGGGGTCCAAATGGGCAAAACACGGGCCTAGCCTAGCAAATTGTCAAATTGTAGCAATAAGCTAGGGTTTGTGGGAAAATGATGAATTTGAGGGATATCAGTGATGGGAATTGTTTAAGAAGGTATATTAGGGATAGGGGAAGATGTATGAACATCAGGACACAAGTTTTGTTGATCATTTGGCCATCCAAGAAAAATTACCTTCAAAACCCTAGGAGAGGGAAATGGGCCTTACCCAAGTACAACTAAAGCACGAACAAGGTGTAAAATGACCCATTGAAACATGAACTAATGATAACAACTCTTTTAATGATGGTACACTCAGCCAAATGGTGACATTGACCAATACTTGGAAGACTTTGGAAGGAGTGAAAACAAATCCTTGACCTAATACCCAGTGACCAAATTTTACTTGAAGACTCGCTGAAATGACAAAATTTGACCTTGACACCCTAAAATCACTTTGTAAGAGCATGTTTGATCACTAGTGGAAGGCTTCAAAGACTGACACTAACATTGGCTCCATTGGGGATGGTAGCTCCTTGGAGGTGCCAAGAACACCGTAGACCAAGTAGCCTTATCCATTGGGCATGGAGTCAAAAACACAAACTGAAATGGATGACTGAAAACTGACAACTCAAAGACACACACTGACTTGAAACTGACTCAATACTAAAACACAACTGAAAAACTAGAAAATATGCTCAAAATGGAGCTTATTCAATAAAACCTACTCTAATTATTCCATTCATCACATGATCATGTGAAATGAAACAACCGATGCAACCAAGTAAGCATTCTCGTTGTTGTTTGAATTCTCTGCAAGCGCTTTCTTATGAACAACAAGAGAGAACTACTGAAAGGCAACTTCCATGAAAACTTGTAAACAGATCCATTGAATAATATGGATTCTCTACTCGACTCCAAAAATACTGCATAAGGATCTTGAAATTCATGTGCACTGGGACTTAGCTCATCTGATGGATTACTTTTCTCCTCCTCATTCCATGAATGCAAACTTTTGTCTAAGCTTTGTGACGAGACTCCTACTAAAAATGACAAAGAAACCAGCTGTCAGATCAAGTTTGTATCAATACTTGTTTCAATCTCACAGTTAGCTAGTGGAGAAGGACTTTGACTGCAGACATCATCCAACACGTCAACTATTGGATCGTGAAAAACTTGAAAAGAGTGTTGCAACCAATTTTCGATTGGTTCCAATGAGATGGCATGATTTTCTATAGGTTGCTCATCCTTTATTGAAGATATACTATGCAAATTTCCCTTCAAAAACTGAAATGATTCAAAACAAAATGGTATGGAATCATCTTGCATCATTTGACCATATGTTCCAGATTCCAAGTCTTCATCTGCAACTTGACAATCATCTGTAACTTGACAATCAATGGCATTCGATGGCTGCAAATCTAGATACGAGAAGTCTTGAACAAGGATCTCATTGCCCTCTAGATGGTCCAGATCAAAACTTATCAACAGTTGATTTCTAATTGAATGTAAGTTGTCTCTGATGATCTGAAACGAATCAAAACAAAAAGGCAAAGATCCTTCACTTACTTCAAAATTTGTTGCACTTTCCTCCTCACTTCCATAGTTGATATGCATTGGTTAATCACTGTATTCATGCTGCTTAAAGTGGACTTCCTCCTTCCACAAACCAACTGTTGATTTATCTGCAAAACTAGCTTCTGTTTGGAGGACATGATCATCATCATACTGATCAAACTGAGGCAAACTATCAGCAAAAAAACACATCATCAAGCATACATGTCATATCAACAGATCTCTCTTCTCCAAGATGATCTATAAAACAATCATTATTGGATCTATGACAACTGGGATAAGAAAGAAAATGTTTTGGATCAAACACTTGTTCCTCTTCAATCAGCGAGCTATGGTCTTGAACATTATACTAATTCCTTGTGGTGATCCTTTGCATCATCTCTTCCACTACACTTACCAAAATGTCAAGCTTTACCTCTAAAGATGTTGATTCCTCTAGATCTATGTTCTTCATCTCTTCTTCCTTCGACTTTGCCCTTCTTATCAACAAATTAGCCTCTACATCTACTGCACTATTTTGCATCTCTTCAAGTGTTGCAAGGTTCCTTTCTCTCAACTGAAACTCCATTTCCGAATCAAAGGCATCCAGGTAATGCAAGAGAGTGGATCCAAGAGGAGGTCTTATATTAACCAGCATCAAAAAATAGACTTGGTTAAATTTGGCAGAAAATTGTTGTACTGTCTCCCCTAGCAGTCTTTTCCGCTGGTTATACTCTTCTATAATCAAGAAAGGGTTTTGTCTAACCACCCACCTGTTGAGGAAAACTTTGGAAAACTACTGGAAATCTGAGATGCTCGCATTAGGCAGGGTTTTGGACCAACTCTCTACTTTGCCTTGCAAAGAAAGAGCAAAAATCCTAATACTAACATCCTCTTCATCAACTTCAAAAAGGTCAAGAAAAGACTAAAAATTCAGTACATGTCTCTCAACAGTGATGTTGTCACATTCACCATCAAATCTTGGTAGATATAGGTAATGATTTTTAGGGAAAGCATGGGATATAGGAGGTAAAATCAAAGGTTTGTATCTATCTGGAATTTTACAAGGTATAGGAATATGTACAGAAGGTGTAGAATCAGTCTTTGTCTCTTGAGGCTTATCAGTTTGAAGACAATCATCATAAAATTCAGAAGAAGGGTCTTGATCAGGATCAAAAACATGCGCATATTTTGTATCCACAATCTTCAAAGGGAAAGAATCAAATGCAGATCTAGGATCTTTCCTCGAATACAATATACTTTGTAAAGCCTTCTTGACATTCTCGGGAAAAGAGAAGAAATAGTTTATAATAAAGAACATAATGTCTTGGATGAAATTCCAACCTAAATAACTAATATTTCCATATTGTCCCTTCATGTTTTTGCTAGTTAGGTTCATCCTCTAGTGTATTCCTTGGATCTGATCTCGAAACTGATTTGGAGTCGCCAGGTGAATGATTTCAGCCTTCCTATGTTTGATCGTTGTCCACCATCAACAATCAGATCTAAACTTGATACATTTTGTTAAGGAACATAAAACTACATTCCCTAGTATGGTCACCACTATGTTAGAACCTGGATCCACCTCAAGCTGAAGGGAGGCAATCCTAGGATAACCACAAACCATGCTTAACCTGGTAGCTAGCTCTACCAGGTCGAGAGAGGGCTCTCTCCTTGTCAATCTTGGTTAAGATGGCTGCAATTACAGCTTGAGATGACTGAAATGAAATTAGATTTTAGGCTAGGTATAGTAGCTCAAGGGTTTTTGGTTGATTTTGATGATTGCTTGCTGGATCAAATGGAGCAGGTAGGTTGGGTCCGGGAAATCAAATCAGGGATACAGACATGTTCTGTGGGGCGAGGTAGACAAAGGATTTATGTACTAGAAATTGGTTAAGATAGTAGATTTAGACTGCTGAGGGGTTGAAAATGGCATGAGGAGCATGAATCCTCTTCAAACTATTGAAAAACACAGAAAACCAAATGCATTCCCAAGACAAAGCACTATAAATTAGTGTATTTTGTCTATTCACCTTGATTCATTTAGTTTAGAAGAGAGAGAGAGATGTGGATACATATAAAACATCAGAAAAACTCATTACAAAGAAGAAACAATACATAAACTCAATATCACAAGAATCCCACAAAAATAGCTGTGAAGCCTGGTTTTATTCCTTGCCAACTGCTGTAGGGATGTACAATAGAGCTCAGAGCTTCCACAAGAGTCCAACCTTTTCAAATGACTAAGAGAAAACATAATATAGGCATCAAACAACTCATGCTAGTCATCAGGGGTCGAATCCATTAGTCAAGGAGCTGTTTCAACATCTAAACTAGGAACAAGAAAATAGGTTGTGGAACAACTTGCCTCTAAAACTAAGGAAACTGATACATTCAATTCAAAACCACTTTTGATTTGATGTATCTACCCCATCAAGTTTTTTCCGTCAATATTTACATCATATTACATCATTTACAATGCAAAATTTACCAAGAAAAGAAGAAGAAGTCAACTACTGAAGAAACTAGGCGAAATTTGACTTTTAGGCAAAATTGACAAAATTTGCCTGATGGGCAGCGCCCTGAGCCTGATTCATAGCGCCGCTTTAGGGAAGCTTTTGGAGGCCTTCCACTCATCCAAATCAGGCCCAAGATAGCTTGTTGGAAATCTCTACCTGTCTAGTTTCTGGAACATCTTGAATTTCCTTATTTGGAGTTGATTTGCCCCTTCAAAAATCAATTCTCTCAAGACTGCTTCCTGTTGGTCCAAAAAGTGGCAGAGAGGGCATTTTTTGAGTGTTTTTTGCCCTTTTGGTGGCCAAGATATTCTCAAAAATTGATGAAACTTTCTAGGTTTGCTTATTTTTTTATTCTGAATCCAAATCTATAAGCCATTTTTCAAGAGGATGCACCAATTCAATGCGCAGCGCCGGTGGCGCTAAGCATCAACCGGAATTTCCTATGTTACCTAATTCAAAAATTGGAAAATGACAAAATTATTTCAAAATTTGCCCAATTTTGGCTCAAAGTTGCATCATGGGTTACTTTGTTGGGCTAAAGTCACATCAGCCACAATGTTGAGCTTTTCATCCTTCTTTTTGCCTTTTAAGGCCCTCCCTAATCTTGCCTTAAGGTGCTTGATCCTCTTGTTAAATATTCTATTCCGGGTCAAATAATGGCGGGCCATATGCCTTAGCATATTGTTGTCTCTATTTTCTTTCTTCGGAAGGTGCTCAAGGTGGATATTTACCCTTTCAAGCCATATCTCTCTCTCATGATCCACCTAGCCCTCTCTAAATTAACTGACAAAGCTTGTATCTTGTCCTCTTGCTTCTTGATGATCATGTCTTGACAATCCTTGGATATTGAGTATCCAAGTCAATGACATTAAATCTTTGTGTCTCCTCATGGTCAACAAGGTCAAAATCTCTCTCCATTTTTATGGCTGTGAACACTTGTGGTTGTATGGACAATGGTGAAGTGAAAACAGAGTGGAGGAATGAAGTGGACAGAGTGTATCGAGGGGTATGTGAATGTATGAGATGTAAATAGAGTTTAGGGAATGTGAACGGGATTTAGGAGAGAGGGTAAGGTTTTTAGGGGAACAGGTAGAATAGGTTTTGTATGTGGAGTGGGATGTAGGAATTAGGGTTTGGGGATTGGAAAAAAAATAGATGAACGGAATAATGTCTAGGGAGTTAGGGAAGGGATTAGGAGATAGGTTTTGGGAAAATGGATTTAGGGAATAGGGTTTTAGAAGGAGAATGATAAACAGTTGTGGTGTGAAATGTATGAGGTAGTTTTAGAGACAAATTAGGGTTTAGTTTTTAGAGAGGTACACCAAAAATTCGTGTAAACCCTAGTTTCAACTGAAAAGAGGCTCTACTTACTTGATAGGAGGTGACATGAGGAAATTGTAGTGATTGAAGATGATTTTTAGAGGTTTGGAAGCTTCACAGCCCCAATGCGTAGCACCACCAGCCCAATGCGCAGTGCCTCCCTGATGCGCAGCGCTAGTGTATTTTTCTGAAGGAAGTTTGGCTCTGATGCACAGCACCTCCCTGATGCACAACGCCATTTTGCAGATGACTTTTGAAGGCCTTCCTGGTGTCCAAATTGGGTTTGTGATAGTTCATTGGAAATCTTGTCGAGTCTACTTTCCATCACATCTTGAATTTTTAAATTTGAAGTTCATTTGCCTTCTCAAAAGTCAAATCTCCCAAGACTGGTCAAAATGTGCAAAATGAGGTTGCCTAAATGCAAAGTGTTGTTGCAGTCAACTTTTGAAGGTCTTCCTCAACTCCAAATTGAGCTTATTATATCTCATTGAAAATATATTTGTCTATAATTATCGTCATCAAGCAAGTCATTTGAGCATTCCATCCAGGAGAAAATTTGATTTTACCAAGGTCACTCCAGAGGTGCAGCAACTCACTTAAGGCAACGATATTTTTGAATTTTCTCTCAAACCATGAAACCTGTATAAAAATTGAAAAAAAAAAATCTTCTTGGGTCAATTATGGACAAAAACCTCTCTCACTTTTGTCAAATTCATCTTTTCTTGCTCAGAAACATAGTTTGAAGAAAACCTATCCCGATATGTGGAACAGGGGATTTGTAGAAATGAAGGAAAATGAAGGGGATGAGGGGCTTCTAAATTCTTGAGAAAATTTTGGGAAGTAGGGAGGGATGTTAGTAAGTAGGGGAAAGTGGAATTTCAAAGATTGAGTGAGGGGAAGGGGTCCAAATGGGCAAAACTCGGGCCTAGCCTAGCAAATTGTCAAATTGTAGCAATAAGATAGGGTTTGTGGGAAAATGATGAATTTGAGGGATATCAGTGATGGGAATTGTTTAAGAAGGTATATTAGGGATAGGGGAAGGTTTATGAACTTCAGGACACAAGTTTTGTTGATCATTTGGCCATCCAAGAAAAATTACCTTCAAAACCCTAGGAGAGGGAAATGGGCCTTACCCAAGTACCAATGAAGCATGAACAAGGTGTAAAATGACCCATTGGAACATGAACTAATGATGACAACTCTTTTAATGGTGGTACACTCAGCCAAATGGTGACATGGACCAATACTTGGAAGACTTTGGAAGGAGTGAAAACAAATCTTAGACCTAATACCTAGTGACCAAATTTTACTTGAAGACTCACTAAAAAGACAAAATTTGACCTTGACACCCTAAAATCACTTTGTAAGAGCATGTTTGATCACTGGTGGAAGGCTTCAAAGACTGACACTAACAGTGACCATGTTATTTATCTGGTCTTGTATGTGGATGATATGTTACTGGTTGGAAATGACAAAGAAATTATCCAAGATTTGAAGACCCAATTGTCCTCCAAATTCGACATGAAAGATCTTGGTGCTGCAAACTATATTTTGGGCATGGACATTAAATAAGATCGGGCAAAGAGGAAGCTCTGGTTAAACTAGAGGAAGTATGTTGAGACAATATTGCAGAGGTTTAATATGCATGATAGTAAACTAGTGAAGGTTCCTTTTCATGTAGGTGTAAAGTTATCTGTTGAACAGTGTCCCAAGACACAAGAAAAGGAAGAGGACATGTTCCATGTTCCATATGCAAGTGCAATCAGTACCCTGATGTATGAAATGGTTTGTACTAGACCAGACATTGCACATGCAGTGGGAGTATTGAGCAGGTTTATGTCAAAACCAAGGAAGGAGCATTGGACAACAGTGAAGTGGGTTTTCAGGTATTTGTGTGGCACTAGTGATTATGGTTTGTGCTACCAAGGAAGACTAGGATTAGACAGAGTTTTGGACATCTTTTGCTTTGTTGATGCAAACTGGGCTAGAGATCTAGATCAAAGAAGATCTACAAATGGGTATGTGTTTAACCTATTTGGAGGTGCAATCAGTTGGATGAGTAAGAGACAGTCTGTAGTGGCACTTTCAGCTACAGAGGCATAATACATGCAGCCACTCATACAAGTAAGGAAGCAGTTTGGTTGCAAAGATTGTGTTCAAGTATGGGGTTAGTACAACAAGCTATAAGGATAGACTGTGACAGGAAAAGTGCAATTTTCTTGGCGAAGAACCTTGCTTATCATTCAAAGACAAAGCACATTGATGTTCAGTATCACTTTGTGAGGGATATGGTTGAGGACAAAAAGATGTTGCTGGTAAAGGTGGACACTTTGAAGAATACTGCAGATGCATTGACAAAGTCTATGAGCACTTAGAAGTTCTCTTGGTGTAGAGAAACAATGGACGTTGCAGGGGGCATGGATCAATGACTAAGCTCTCATGCGGAAAGAAAACAACAAGTGGGAGAATGTTGGGTTGTGTTATATTCTTTCCACGACTATGCCACGTGCAGGGGGGCGGTGGGACTCCTTGTACGTTGCACGGGGTCGTTGTCGAAGAGTCACAGGGGGGGTGGTAGGGCTCCCTGTACGTTGCGCGAGGCATTGTCGGGCGGGGGGTCGCAAGGGGAGACGATAACCCTCATTATATGTTGCGTCGGACGTTGTCAGGGGGTATGCAGGGGGACGATAGCTCCCCTGCACGAGGTCTGGGGCAGCGCCCCAGTAATTTTTTTTGGACCCTATATTAGGTGGGCAGACCTACTTATGGTTTTGTGCATGGATTTCCCACAAGGTTTTGGGCATGATGGTTTTCTGTCCATGGTATTTTGTAGATCTGGTCAAGGGAACTATTGTTATGTTCTAATCCAGTGTTAATGGATTGGGGTTTATGGATGCTTCGCCATGTATATATATATATATATATATTGTAACATTGAAAGGAACATAATGAAAAATCAATCTGGTAGTCCCGATTTTGGGATCCAGGGGAAAATCTATGTGTATATCTTTTTTATGTTTTATGCTCTCGTCATTGTTTATTTTCTACTTTTAGAATTCGTATGCAGGTAATTTTTGTACAGGGTTAAAACCTACAAAAATTGAATATCAAACTATTTAGCCATGCATTGATCACCAAAGGAACAAAGTATTTGTATTAAATGTTGAAGTCTTCAATAGCAAATGATTGCAAATTTAACAAGAGTAAGAGTGTCTATTACTTCACCTCAAAGCCTTTTATAAGCCTCTATTAAACAATTGTCTTAAGAGTCATAAGATGAGAGGCAAGTTTCTACTGTGACAACTAAGAACTAAAATCAAAATTGGAGTCTTTGTTCTCATGATTTGCTACTGAAAGAGAAAATCATGAGAACATTTTGATTTGGCATATCAACTCCAAATTCTTCTCGTTCAATTCCACGCTCGCTTGATAGTGCAACGAACTGCCTTCAAATCATCTGCATTGTTGGAGTGTTATAACCATAGTTCACTTTTGGTTTGACCATTATATCTCTTGAACTGAGTGACTTTCTAGATCACTACGATAGGTGGATTTCCATGTGTCGATCATTGTCCATCAACCTATGTCCTTTATTCCTTCTCCAATGAGTCGAAACCTATCTAACCATGGATGTAGCTGCAAAATATTTGGTTACCTGCAAAATGAGTGCAATTCGGTAGCTATAGGAATGTTTTGATTAAATAAAGAAACAGTAGATTATAAGCCCTGAATGATTAATACATTTTATGATGTTTGAGCATAACTGAGATGACCTTTCAACCTGGAAATGTAGCAAACTAAAGGATGAAAAGGAAAGAAAAAAGGGTTGTAAAATAGAAAACAATTTTGGACTTCAACATTCCCCCACATCAAGGGTTTGGCATGTCCTCATGCATCAAAACTTCAAAATTTTCCCAATCCTTCATTCATTGTACTATCTCTAAAGTTTGGATCAAGACATCCAAACTAGTTCCCTCTTTTTGCTTCTTAACAATGAATGCTACTCTTGGTTTCTTCATTAAAACTTTACTTTGCAACCCTCTGACTTTGTTTCTAAGGAACTTATTGTTAGCCTTGAGTTTCCTATTCTTCTTATATTGGTGCCATAAATGCAAGAGTATGGTATAGTTTTGAGTCCTTGGGATTTCATTATGTACTTTTATTGCTTCATGTTCTTGTTTGAGATGCTTGTTCAATAATTCTAACTCATATATAACTTGTTTTAAAGCATCTTCAATATTATTTTTGAGGAATATCATCAGACAAAGGAACTTCTTCATTGAAAACATCTTTATATTCATTTTGGTGGGAGGAATTTACCTTTTGTTGTGCTCTTTTATCCGGTGATTCCACATAATCATAGATTTGTTGTCGGACTGGGTCAAATTTAGGTGTCTTCCTGGTTGGAATCTGATAAAGCGGTGATGCTCTGACTTCTTCACTTATACTATGTTCTTTCTCCTCGAGGTAAACTATCTATGGTGATTGTATACTTAAATTCTTAGAAATGTGTTTGCTCCTTCTCAATTTCACTTATGGATCCTCTATCTTTTGGATGCTTTTTCTTTTGTTTGTTTTCCTTTGTTCCTTATCCATTGGTTCTGCTTCTTTTTCTTTAGACTGCTTGAAACTTGTGTTGGATTTCTTCCTTCTAACATCTTCTTTTCACTTTTTTGTCTAATCTTTTCCAAAAACTGACAAAGGGGAGTATCATCTTCTGTTACCTCTGGTGAGATTTCCATTTGCTCTGCTTCATCAACAATCAAACCCTCTTCTTCATTAATGGGTTTAGGGTTAGAGTTTGAGACTATTCTCCACCAGCTTCTTCTAATTTCCATAACCATTTCTTCCTCTTGAATTTCTATAAAATGATTGTGGGCCCAAAAGTTTTGCCAATTGTCTCCCCTAGTTCTCAAATGTGCTTCAATGGGGATTAATTAATCCATGGTGATAGAGGGCACTATCGAGGGTTTTCAACTCTCATTGTACACTAGAGGCCATTTTCTTGAGACTACATTGTACAAAGTATGGTAAATTTAATTCATTCCCATCAATGAAATGCATTAAGAGTCGAGCATGGTATAAAAAAAATGGTGCCATATCTCCTTTCACAAGTTAAAAATTTGTGGATGACTAACAACAAATTCCTCCACTTAGTTTTCAATGCATTCATAGGTATCCCCTTTTTAAAAATAGAAGTATCCATACCTGGGTCTCGCTGGAAGGTTGTCCACTCTTTTTCCTTAATTTTCCTATTTTTGAACGAGCTTTCTCTATTCCTAGGTAATTTTGTTGCTTCTTCCACTATGGACTATGTAAGTATGAGCTTATGTCACCAATTTTCGCCTCTACTCCATCAAAGTCTTGTGCAAAAGAATTTGTGACCTTTGTCTCATGCCCATCGAATTTCTCAAAGAAGCTGAGTTAGCCCACCTGCTGCAACTAGTTCCTGACCTAAGGATATGCCTAAAGGAATTTCGCTCCATTGGGCTCTGTTCTGACAATGACACCCATGGTGTGGGACGAGTTTCGATCCTGGATTGTCTTTCTTTGACAAGGGTGGCAGAGGCAAATGGAAGGATGGTTGATAAGGTTGGACAGTCTAAATATTTCAAGTGAAGGTGAAATAGGTTGGTTGTGGCAATGTTTGATTCATAATTAAACTCTCCTTTTGTGTTAATGATTACCACAACCCTTAGATCTAATTTTATAGTATCGTTAGAATTTAGGCGATTTTAGATAGATTTTGATGTGACAACTCAGGATATGATGATAGTAAAAGGCTATAACAGGTATGATGATAGAGGTATAGTGGTAGGGGGGTCTTATAAGGTCTAGGATTTTCCCAATTTTTATATGTATCATGATCATTCAATGAGCTTAAAAACCTAATGCTCTTAGATGAAAAATAATCTAACATCTTAGTTACATACCTTAGCACATACCTCTTTGAAATTTGATATATTTTCCTCTACTACAAGTTCTAGAAGATTATTTCTATGTAGATTGATCTAGTTGTAGAATTTAAAATCAGTTGTAGAATTTAAAGTTGGCTACAAAATATCATTGATTCAGTAACTGTTCTTTTTAAGAATTTTGTTGTTCCTGTTGGAATGGAATCTTATTGTTGTTGCTACTTGAAGAAAACTAGGCCTCAAAGGTGATGCTTTAGGCCATAAAATTTATTAGAAAAAGAGAGGTAACAAGAAAATGTGAAAGAGACAAGGGATGTGAAAATCTAAACCGCCAATAATTCTTGGTTTTCAATGAAGATTTTATGTATAGACATGGAAACAATGTTGGTTTTCATATCTATACTTATTATTATTATTATTATTTTTTTAAAAAGAAAATTGCAATTGGGTTGGAGGATAAGGAGAAGAATCTCATTTCTCAACCAACTTGAAATCAAAATTATCTTGCAAATATTTGACAAATTATTCTCTTGTTAATGGCTTATGATATAACCTTAATCTATGACCATTAAAAAGGAAGGTAATTTTTTCTTCATCAATAGTTTTGATTTTCACTCCTCCATTATGAAAAACAATATCTATCTCATAAGGACCAAGCTAGAGATTTTGAAACTTTCCTTGAAAATATTTGAATTTAGAGTAAAAAAGAAGAGCCCAATCACCTAGCTTGAACCTTTTATCTTTGATGAATTTGTCATGCTATCTTGATCATTGTTGTTGAATTATGCTAGTTCTTTAGATACCATCTTGTCGAATCTCATCTAGCTCATTTAATTGTGCTAACCTTTGTTTTCGAGATTTGGATAGATCGAGGCCCGATTTTGTTGTTGTTCTAAAGGTCTCCACTTGGAATTCAATTGGAAGCAAAACTTGCTTCCCATAGACAAGTTCACAAGGAGTATGTCCAATTGTATTTCACCATGTGGTAGTTGTAGAAATTCCTTGTAGATGCAAACTGCTAATTGTAATTTACTAAAAATATAGACCTGAA
Organism: Pinus taeda; assembly: GCA_000404065.3. Lineage (NCBI taxonomy): Eukaryota > Viridiplantae > Streptophyta > Pinopsida > Pinales > Pinaceae > Pinus > Pinus taeda. The sequence continues at coordinate 145,567 of APFE030247622.1, read as the reverse complement.
TCTACTCTACTCATCAGCGAAAACAATTAATCGATCAAGAATCACTAAGCATACAATAGAAATAATTCAATCAACGCATTACACAATGATTTCTTGGGGAAAGTTGCAACTAAAAACCCCTGCTATATGTATATTGCATTAGTCAAAAAATATGAGAAGATTGCAATGCTTTGCTCAAGCCTGAGCAACCTTTACACTATCTCTATCTGTCTCATAGCTTCCTAGACAAGCCTAGGCCAGTACTTAACCAATTTTTTGCTTGCCCAAGTCCCTATTTCCTAGCGTTGTTTCCTTGGGAATAAGCCACTATTAATTAGCAAAATTCCTCATTTGGAATTGCGCAATCCATCATAGGCCTTCCTCTCACTGCATGCACCACCTGTACAATTTGGATGATTATACAACTGACAGTACACTACCCTTGAACTCCAATCTCAACTGGCAAACTCTCAGATCTGACATGCATGAGTTATTTATGCTTGAATCATCAGTTAACTAGTTGAACATGTGAAGCAGCACCCCACTGTTAGATCTCCTACTAGTTCCTCCATCCTTTGGAACTAGTTTCATTGACTTTAAATCAGTTAAACTGAATTAATTAATTACAACTCAAAATAAACTCAACCAGGGCTCCTATAAAGCAGGAGACACTCTACATGACTCAAGTTAGACCCTCAACTCTAAAATAACTGAACCAACTAAGTCAAATTAGCTTAGTTAACTCGTACAAGTTGTCTTGTGATGTGGAATTACAATTTTATTCCTAATTTAATTCAAGGGAAAATTAAATCAACATTTTTCTTGTTGCATTTTCAATAGTACAGTATGCCCATAATGGGTCTAGAAGCCTTTATGCCTAATCTCTTCTAAGCAAATGCACAATCTTGGTTAAAATTGCTTCAAGAAATTTATTGGTAGATTCCACTTTCCCATTGGCTTGTGGATGATATGGAGTAACTTCTGATATTTGATTTTGTATTGCTCCATATTTTTCTGGACGAACTTGGATGTAAATTGAGTACCTTGATCTGTCACAATTTCCCTTTTCTCTTTAGATGAAGGATTGATTGGACCAACGAAATTTAGAGCCCATTTTTCAAAAGGTTCTACAAGTACCTATGGTTGTAAAGGCATCTTGTTTGATGGAATAGGCTTTCTCATTCTTTGGCAACTATCACGTCTTTTGACATATTCCTTGGCATCTTTAAAAAGAGAAGGCCAACAACATCCCAAAATAAAAATACTTTATAAGAAGTTCTTCTATCAACAAAGTGTCCTCCACATGGTTCATCATGACAAGCTTTCAATATTTCGGTACTTCATCTTCTCAAGCACATCTTCGAATGATTAAGTCAAGTCCAGTTCTGTATAATTTTCCATCTATCCAAGAATAAGGTGCACTAGATATGATATCTTTTTGCTTCTCTTTAGCTAACAAGTGTGAGGGTAACTTTCTTGTAGCCAAATAGTTATAAATATCCACAAACCAAGGAGTTTTGATAGATACTGCAAAAAGATATTTGTCAGGAAAATTATCTTTTACAGGAGCATCATTATTATCATTATGCATTCTAGAAAGGAAATCAACAATTGTGTTTTCTTTTCCTAGTCTGTCAAGAATAGAAATAATGAATTCCTGCAACAATAACAACCTTCTTTTGATCTTTCGATTAGTAATTGGTTTATTCATTAAATATATAATAGCAGAATGATCTGTATGAATGAAAGTTTAACCAATGATATAATGTCAAAACTTGTTAATGGCATGTACAATAGCTAAAAACTCATTTTCTGTTACGATGAAATTTAACTCTGCAAGAGTCAAATTTTTGCTTGTGTAACAAATAACACAAGGAGTTAGATCTTTTTGTCCCAACACAACCCCTAAACCTGTATGAAGCACCAGTTGAAATATGAAAAGGAAGAGACTAATGGGTCCCTTTAAAATTGGTGCTTTAGCGATTTTCTGCTTCAATGACTCAAATGCTTTCTGGCAGTGGAATTCCAAACAAATTCACAATCTTTTGTAAGAAGTTTAAAAAGTGGAGGCTATTTTTGTGAATTTTTCTATGAGTCTTCTATAATAACTAGTAAAACCAAGAAAACTTCTAACATCTCTTTGACAAGAAGGAATTGAAATTTTAGAAATTACTTCTACCTTAGTTGTATCCACCTTAATTCCATCACCTTAAATATGGTGGCCTAAAACAATTCCCTCATTAAACATCATAAAACATTTCTCATGACCTAATGAAATATTTTCTCCTTTACAACTAATGAGAACTTTTTCTAATTTTTCAAGAGCTTCTTCAAAAGTATTTACATAGACAGTAAAGTCATCCATGTAAACTTCCACATAATCTTGAATTAGATCATAAAAAATACCCAAAATTGCTCTTTGAAATGTTGCAAGTGCACTACATAACCCAAAAGGAAGTAGTCTATAGGCATATGTACCCCATGCACATGCAAAGGTTGTTTTGTCTTGATCTTCTAGTGCCAATTGGATTTGGTTATATCCACTGAAACTGTCAAGAAATGAAAATTATTGTTTCCGTGCTAAGTTGTCTACTACTTGATCTATTAAAGGTAGTGGAAAATGATATTTCAACGTAGCCTTATTCAATTACATATAATCGATGTGCACTCTCCATTTTCCATTATTCTTTGGAACAATCACAAAAGGTGAGACCCATTGACTATCTGATATCAAATAAATGAAGTTCACATTAAGCAACTTTTGTAATTCCTCCCTAACAATTTCTTTCAAATTAGGATTTATCATTCTCTGAGGTTGTCTAACTGGTTTGGCATTTTCTTGGATATAAATATGATGCATACATGTTTTAGGATCAATTCCTTTCATATAAGTATATTCCCATGCATAAGCAAAGGAATGTTTGTGTAGCATCTTTATCAACTTTCTCTTTTTAAATTCTTCCAATTTATTATTGATGTTTAATGTTTTACCTAAAAATATTTATACTAAAGTATTGTCAAACTTTTCCATAGAATGTTGTAGAAAATCCTGTAGATTCACAAGCTCATGCAATTTACTAAAGTACGGGACAAGAATCTACGTCTACTTTCAACGAGTGGAAGCCAATAGATCAATGAAAACAATATGAACAAGAATAAAATAAATCAATGGCACATAACACAAGATGTATCTCGGGAAAGACATTGCTCAAAACCCCGCTATCTGTATTGCATATATAAGAAATATGAGTGAAGATACAAAGGTTGTTTTCAGTAGAACAATTTCGCACAAGTATGCTCAGCTCTCTTAACTCACAAGCTATCTCAAGCCAAACCCTTAGCCTATTTAGCAGCTCTACAACCCTCTAATCTCTTGCATAATTCCTAGGATGAATAGCTCGTATTTAAGGGGAATTCATGCTTCCAAAACTACGCAATCCAAACTTAGGATCAATCTCTAATGCATGTATGATATTTACACTCCAGTAAATAATACCATTGATAGTACATTGTCCCTGTACTCTAATCTAATCTGGGTCTTTCTCAAAATCAACATGCATGAGTTTCTCATGTGGGAATATTCAGTTAGCTGGAGTAGCACTAGTGCACCAACTGATTGTTAGTCCTCTATTAGTTCCTCAAACAGTTTGGAACTAATTTAACTGAACTTAATTCAGTAAACTGAGTGATCTAATTTCCAACTCAAATTAAAATCATACTATACCCCTAAAACTTAGGGAGAACATATACATGACTACAGAAAGACTTCCAAATCGAAATTACTAAGCTAATTAAGTTAATTAAACTTAATTAACTATTTACAAGTTGCTATGAGAATAGAATTCGACTTTAATTCTCAGTTTAATCTAAGGACAAATTAAACTGGAATTTCTTGTTTCCATTTCTCAACACTCCCTTTCAACAAGAAAAGGATTATCAACTACCCCGATCTTGTCTCTGTGAAACTCGAATTTACATATTGACAATGCCTTTGTCAAAATGTCAGCATCTTGCTCCTCCGTGGGAATGTACTCTAACAACATAATCTTCCTTAATACACAATCTCTAAGATGATGATATCGGATATCAATATGCTTGGACCGATCATGAAAAACTGGATTTTCAGAGAGTTTTATATAACTTTGATTATCGTAGTAAATCACAGTTGGATCCATCTAATAACCAAACAAACCAACCAGTAGCTTCCTCATCCAGATGGCCTCACATGCTACCTGACTCGCAGCCATGTACTCTACCTCTGTCGAACTGAGTGCAACCAATCTTTGTTTCCTGTTATACCAAGAAATTGTTATTGACCCAATACTGAAGATCCCTCCTGATGTGCTCTTCCTGTCGGATGGACTCCTTGCCCAATTTGCATCAGTGAAGCCTTGAAGCTTCACTCCCTTTGTCCATTTGTACCATAATCCATATTGATAAGTGCCCTTGAGGTATCTCAACACATGCTTTGTCACCTTGCAATACAACTTGGTAGGCCTAACCATCGCTTAACTAAGTTGGTTAACTGCATAGCTCATATCTGGTTGTGTGTTCACCAAGTGCATGAGTGAACCTACAAGCTTCCTGTAAACAACAACTTCCACTACTTCTCTTGAAGTAGAATCCTCCTTCCTCCAGTTACCTGCTAGAGGAGTCTTTATGGGTTTTTTGCTCTCCATGCGGAATCTCCTGAGTATCTCATTGGCATACTTGCCCTGAGACACAAACAACTACCCATCTCCCTGTCATAACTCCATGCCAAGAAAGTAATGCATGAGCCCCATGTCCTTCATCTCAAACTCTCTTGAAAGTTCCTCCTTGCAAGACTTGATCAACTAATCATACCCTATAAGTATGAGATCATCAACATAAAGTACAATGATCAACAATTTACCTTCCACCACTATGTGGTACATATTTGCATCTGCTTCACTCTTCATGAAGCCCAACCCAGTGAAGTAGCTATCTATCCTAGTCTACCAAGCACGGGGTGCTTGCTTTTGCCCAGACAACACTCTCTCGAGTCGTCACACATGCAACTCATGGTCAAAGGTTTCAAAACCGTCGGGTTGCTCTATGTACACCTCTTCCTCAACCATGCCATTAAGGAAGGTTGTCTTCACATCCTTCTGATGTATCTTCCAACCCATCTATGTTGATCGTGCCAATATAGATATGATTGACGATTACCTTGCAATAGGAGCAAAAGTCTCATCATAGTCAATCCCCTCTACCTATGAAAATCCACGGGCCACAAACCTATCCCTATGCTCCTCCACACTACCATCTGTAGCTTGCTTTACCTTGTAAAGCCAATGGGAGCCCACCATTAACTTGTCCTCCGGTCTCGGGACCATATCCCAAACACTATTACGAACTATGGAGCGATACTCCTCCACCATGGCATCAACCCAAACCGACTGTTGCACTGCTTCCTTAAAGGAAGATGGCTATGTCACAACACATTCACCCATAAGAGCCATGTATCCAGTGTACTTCTTAGGTGACCTCCTCTGCCTGCATTGAGAAGTGGGTGCTCCCACATTCTCCTGTGCATCATCCAATAATCGGTTAGCCTCTTTGGTGCGATTTCTTCCTTCTCTGGAAGACTCTCCCTGAGTGGATGTCTCCACTCCCGAATCCTCTACATGTGGCTACTCCACATCAATCTGAGGCTCATCAACCTTAGGAGCTAAAAGCTTCTCATCCACATGTAGCTTAAGCTCCCTCTCAAGGGAAACTCGCATGGCCTTCTCCCCATTGAACCTAACATCCCTGCGAACCATTGTCATCCTGTTGGTCGACAAGTACACCCGATAGTTGTGAGGTGTATCAGTGTACCCCACAAATATCCCCATCTCTATTGTTGGCTCAAGCTTCTTCCATGCATCTTTGGTCACATGAAAATATACACATAACCCGAAAATCCCGTAGTGACCAACATCTGGCCTCTTACCAGAATAAGCCTCCTCTGGTGTCTTCATCTCAAGTATCCGATGTGGGTTACGGTTCTGAACATAAATCGTTGTATTGCATGCCTCAGCCCACAAGTGTAGTGGTAGGCCTTGATCATGCAAAATTACCCTCGATGCCCCTGCTATTCTTTTGTTCTTCCTCTCGGCCACCCCATTCTACTGAGGGTTATGGGGTGTCGTCAACTCTCGTTTAATCCCTTCTATTGCACAGAAGTTCTTAAACTCATTTGAGACATACTCACCATCGTTATCACTCTGTAGAGCTTTAACCTTCTTGCCTGAATATTTCTCCACCAATGCTTTAAACTCACAAAACTTTGTGAAAGTTTGATCCTTTTTCTACATGAAAAATATCTAGCATTTACGAGAATAGTCATCAACAAATATAACATAATACCTATGTTTGGCCATGGATGGATGTTGTCGATAATGGTTCACACACATCTGAATGGACTCACTCTAGAATGACCTATGCTCGACTATCTCTGTCGTGAAAGGAAGACTTGGTGTATTTTCCCAAAGTACACCCCTTGCATGTATCAAATTGGTCAAGCGTACCTTTGGGAAGACCGGTAGAGATATGCTACAATTTCTTCAAAGCCCCATGATGCAAGTGGCCCAATCACTTGTGCCACAACTCACCAACATCTCGGTTCTACACCGTTTCTTACTTTTGTGCTCAAAGCAGCACACTCCTCTACCTCCAGTTTATAGAGATTCTTCACCCGAATCCCTATCTTCTTTACTTGACCGGTGGCTATGTCTCGAAGGAACACCTTTCCTTTCGAGAAGATCACATCATAGCCTCTATCCTCAAGCATGGCAATGGATACCAAGTTCCTCTTCAACCCGGGCACATACATAACGTTCTTCAAGGTGAGTGGAGCCCCATGCTCCTTCTGAAAAGTAATCATGCCCAATCCAGTACCACTATACTTCCTGTTGTCACCCATATCGATATGCTTCTGTAGATCTTTCTCCTCTAGGTCACTGAATAACTCTTTGTCGCCAGTCATGTGGAATGAAGCTCCACTGTTTAAGTACCATATGCTTCCCATAATTAATGACACCATGCATGCAATGAGGGAAAAGTCCAATTCGAATTGAGAGGCCAAAGCTTCACCCATTGCTCCTCCTGAGGACTTCTTCTTAGACTTCTTGAGTGGACAATTTGTAGCAAAATGACCCAGCTCATGACAATGAAAGCACTAAACTTTCATCATGTCTTTCTTCTTACCTCCATGATAATAATCCGATTTGAAATGGGAAGCTTTCCCTTTCCTGTTCTTTGCCTTAATCTCTAAGGCACAATTCTCTTCATCACCAATCTTTGACGAAGAGCCATCCCTGGTGTTCCTCCTAATCTCCTCCTGCATCAAATCCAACCATAGTCGTTCCTAATCTGGAAGTTTCTCCTGACCATTGACAAAGTCCTGATAACTATGCCAACTCTTTGGGAGTCCTAGAAGAGCAAGATTCACCATATCATCCTTGGAAACCGTGATTGCAACACTTCCATGTTCATCACAACATTGAGTGAACTTGGTCAAGTATTTTGGAATCATCTCTCCTTTCTCCATTTTGATTTTTCGAAGTTTGTCCTTTAGTGCCAATTTCATTTGGTCATTGTTGTTCTGATACAAGTCCATCAATGCTTTCCACATAGCATACGGAGTTTCCTTGCCATGGAGACTCAAGACAATGTGGTCTCGAACTCCCTCAGGGATTATCTGCCTCGCCTTCACCACACACTTCTTCCATTTAGCCAAATTTTGTGCATATGATGCTGCTAGCCTAGGAATTTCTTGATCAACAAATTCCTTCAAGCCATTATCTTCTAACATAGCCTCTGTTTTGTCCCTCTAGGCTATAAAATCCAAGTTGCCTTCCAAGGCATACTCGAGCCGCAAACCGTAGAACGCCATCTGCCGATCTAAAGTATGCATTGCAAATTAGAATTTCACCTGTAACCCAAAACTCAAAACTTCAAAATCTCCTCTAGTATATTCTCTTCAACTCCAATACCATGTAGAAAATCTTGTAGATTCACAAGCTCATGCAATTTACTAAAGCACGGGACAAGAATCTACTTCTACTTTCAACCAGCAGAAGCCAATAGATCGATGAAAACAATATGAACAAGAAGAAGATAAATAAACGAAACATAACACTAATGTATATGGGGAAAGCCACTACTCAAAACCCTGCTATATGTATTGCATATATTAGAAATATGAGTGAATATACAAAGCTTATTCTCACTATAACAATTCCGCACAAGTATGCTCAACTCTCGTAGCTCACAAGCTAACTCAAGCCAAATCCTTAGCTTATTCAGCAACTCTCCAAGCCTCTAATCCCTTGTGTAATTCCTAGGATGAATAACACGTATTTAAAGGGAATTCATGCTTCCAAAACTATGCAATCCAAACATAGGATCAATCTCGCATGCATGCATGGTATTTACACTCCAGTAAATAATACCATTGATAGTACATTGTCCCTGTACTCTAGTCTCAACTGGGTCTTTCTCATAATCAACATGCATGAGTTTCTCATGAGAGAATCTTTAGTTAACTGGAGTAGCACTAGTGCACCAACTAACTGTTAGTCCTCTATTAGTTCCTCAAATAGTTTGGAACTAATTTAACTGAACTTAACTTAGTAAACTGAGTTATCTAATTTCCAACTCAATTTAAACTCATATTGGACCCCTAAAACTAAGGGAGAACATATACATGACTACATAAAGACTTTCAACTCGAAATTCCTAAGCTAATTAAGTTAATTAAACTTAATTAACTATTCACAAGTTGCTATGAGAATAAAATTCGATTTTAATTCTCAATTTAATTCAAGGACAAATTAGACTAAAATTTCTTGTTACCATTTCTCCACAAATGCAAAGTAATTTGATGAGATGATAAATATTCAATATTACATTGTTTTTGAAAACTCTAGTCTTGTTCACAATATGAAGAAGAATCATTATTGTTAATCAAATTTATTAATTGATCTTTCACATCTATTTGTGAAAGAGTAAATATTGGTTGAATATCATCAAAGTCTTCATTATCATCATACATCTAAACTTCACTTTTTGCTTCAGTTATTGTTTTCGCGAGCGGATACAATATGAATTTCTTAGTAGAGCTACCATCAGAGATATACATATCACCATGTCTACAACTTATGAATGCATCAGTTATAGCTAGCCAAGGTCTACCAAGGATCAATGGATGGCCTCCTAGGTTATTCTTGGGAGTTAAAATCATAAAATCAATCAGATACTCCCATGAATCCAAAGAGACAAACACATTTTCTAATATACCATCCAGTTTGATAACAGATCTACTGCTAATTGTAGTAATGTTAGAGTATATTGAAGATTATGAAGCTTCAATTGATCCATAGTTTGTTTACTCATAATATTGATGGATGCTTCTAAGTCAATCAGGGTGTTTGGAATTTTGATATCATTAATGTGAATTTTTACAATAGGGCTAACTGGATCTAGATATTTTTGAACTATTGGTTTCCCCATCACAATATCTGCAATATTTCCTACTAAATGGATTTTGTTGAAATCTTTTCTTTTTATTCCTGGTTTTCTAATGCACAACTCCTTAATTGTTTTTGCAAATATTGGTATTTCATTTATAGCTTGGAGTAAAGGAATTTTGATGCAAATATTTTTCAATTCATCTAGCATATCATATATTGGTAAAAAAAATTATATTTCTATTCCCTTATCAATTTTGAGCCTTTCAGCAAAAGGTGGATTTTGCAGGGAAACAAAAGATTATTTTACTGGAGGAATTGTAGAAGTTGGGTTTATTTGGTTATCATCTATATGTGTAAGAACATCTTCCTTTGGAGGAGTTTTTTCTTGATTGATAAGTGTTTCTTTTTCAAGAACCTCGTCCTCTTTAGATTTTTGGATGAAAACTGGTGGTGAATTATTTTGCAAAACCCTACCAGATCTAAGTTGGGCGACATTTAGACCTAATGGGGCTATCATACAAGCTTGAAAAAATTGGCCTTCTACATTGTAGATAGGTTATTGATTTTTATTATTTTGGTTTAGGAGTGTTTGAGCAAGTAGTTGATTTGATTTTTAAGGAAATGGAGTGGATGGTAATGAAATTGGTTGACTTGGTGGTTGGGTCTAGAATTGAGGTTGAGGAGGTTGGTTTGGTTGAGGAGGGTAGTATTGAGGTGGATAAGGGGAATAAGGTTATTGGAATTGAGGATATTGGGGATTTCTTCCATAACAATTATGCCAACCTCGTGCCGAAGATGGATTTTGGGGTTGGGGTGGCCAAGGTTTCCAAGGCATAGGTGCAGTCCAATTATTTTGTGGTTGTGCATATGATTAGTATTGCATGTTAAAACCTTGTGTTATGTCTGGTTGTTGGGATTTCCATGTTCTTTTTAGAAATAAAGTAAAGTGATTCAGCTTGGCTTGTTCCAACTTCATCATGAAAGACAACTTTAAGCCCGGGTATTGAAGGACATTCCCTTGTATCATGATTTTCAACACATATGACACAGATTTCTACACTATCAAGAAGACATTCTCTCATAGCATGTTTTTTCCTACACCTAGGACAAAAGATAGATAATGCATCATTATCAACTTTTTTCTTGTTTTGTATTTTGAGAGTATCTAATTTCCCAAGAATGTTTGTTTTAAATTTATCAAGAAAATTACCTAATTATGTTCTACTCATTGTTCTAGTTGCAAATTTACTAACTCTTGACATGGTTGGATCGCTTGAATTCTTACCCGAGCTATCCTTACCTCTTGAAATATGTTTACACAACTCACACATTTCACAAAATGAAAGTTGGGAAACATCTCCTTTGCCCATCAAGTTGAGGAGGTCAATCCACTCATCTCTTATAGCTTTTGACAAAAGAGCTTTCAATGTTTCCTCATCTAAATCATGCATCATAGCCCTTTTAACATTGTAGGCAAACCTTTCCACTAAGTCTTCAAGGCTTTCATCCTCCTTTTGCATCATGTTAAATGTTTCATCCTTAGGGTTATGGGGCATACAATAATATTTATATTTTTCTAGGAACACCCTTTTCATTTCTTCCCATGTTTTGATCACCATCAAGTGCCACAGAATTTCCAGGTGGGCAACAAAGTTTGGTTACATTTGCAAAAGGAGTGCCTTGTTGGGCCTCATCGCAAGCTTCACCCACTCTGATATGGGTCGTACACCATCACCAAGCTTGTAGGGGACAATTCCTTCAAGCTCAACATTCCATTGTTCCTTGGTATGCACCCATTATTTAATGTGGACTGGTTGCGACCATGTTTTCCTCTTCGTTGGACACATTCGACATCGTAGAGAAGCTGACACCAACAGAGCTCAACCCAAGTTGCATTGAGCATGCCACAACTAACAGGATCATGGACACACAGATTAAGAACACTCGCCAGCAGAGGATCCAACAATATCGAGTTGTCAAAGTAGGCCAACTCCTTCACCATGGCAAGTGGTTCACCCAAGGACTAGGTTCAACATAAATTTCCTCACCTCATGGAAGCTTTGCACGCAATGGGGACCATTGCTTCCTAAGGGGGGAGGACTGATCGAGGTGGATATTGGTGGCCACTTTCCTATTCCACCTATACCTCTAGCCGGTTTTGTCTGTTTCCTTGTTTACAATAACATTTACTATTTTTAGCATTTTTTTTGTCCTAAACATCCAGAGTTGTTTTGACCCCCTAAATGACCATTTTTTGAGATCCGCAGCAGGTCCATAGCCACAGGCAAGGGCCTACAACAAAACATTGTAAGGTCCCATCCTAGGCTCTTCTAACAAATCTATATTCTCTAGGAATTAATGCAATATGAGGCAATGATTTATTTATTTTTTTCTTACAAGACATTTAAACAATGACAATCTACCATTTCTTACAAGACATTTAAACAATGATAATTTACCACTTACAATCTAACCCCTATAACTTTAACAGTGAACATTTCATTTCAATAACTTACATGAGTAATCTATGCATAGAGGAAGACCTGTACCGATGGCCCTGTGGAGATACCCTTGAGCTGCTGCTCCTGCTGAATCTCTCATCTTGACTACCGACTGGATTTACCTCCTAGCCAACTAGGAAATAATTTCTAGCCCAAGAAACCTCCACAAGTTCCCTAGCCCTCTGAGCCCAAGTCCAACCAGATGTAGTGTGTGTTTCCAAGACCAAGATAAACAATACTCCCTTTCTCTCTCTCCAACAAATTCTCAAAATCATAGCCAACCCAAAATCAAAAGCAAGACCCAACATTCTCCTTTCTCCCTTCCTCATTCCCCTTTTATGCCCCTCCTCACTTCTCCACCTCAACCACCTCTCATTAATGTCATAACTTCTCCCTCATATTTACAGTTGACTTCTCTTCTCCCAAGCAAATCTGAGAGTACATTTGGGAATGTGATATGAATATAAAATTGGGTAATTAATGGGAAAGGACCATGTCTTCTCCCAAGTAAATGTGGGAGTACATTTTGGGGATGAGAGATGACTATATATAAATTGATAATTAGTTGGAGAGGACCATGTCTTCTCCCAAGCATATGTGAAAGTACATTTTGGGGATGAGAGATGAATATATCAATTGATAATTAGTTGGAGAGGACCATGTCTTGTCCCAAGTAAATGTGAAAGTACATTTTGTGGGGATGAGAGATGAATATATATAAATTGATAATTAGTTGGAGAAGACCATGTCTTCTCCCAAGTAAATGTGAAAGTACATTTTGGGGATGAGAGATGAATATATAAATTGATAATTAGTTGGAAAGAACCATGTATTCTCCCAAGTAAATGTGAAAGTACATTTTGGGGATGAGAGATGAATATATAAATTGATAATTAGTTGGAGATGACCATGTCTTCTCCCAAGTAAATGTGTGAGTACATTTGGGAATGTGAGATGAATACATATATATAATTTGGAATAATGGAAGGAAACCATATCCTATCCAAGATTCAATTTGAGAAGACAAGTTGGGAATTTGAATAATAGCAATAATGAATTTTATATCAGTAAATGAAATCTATAGTTTCCCAAATGAAGGTTTTCACCAATATTTCTCAATATTTTTAGGCAATGTAAACATTAATAAAATTTGCATGATAAGATTAAGCAAGGCATTACATACACCCCTCCTTCAGAAAAATTCGTCCCGAAGTTAGAGTGAAAAGATACAAGGAATTCGAAGGCATAACAAAATAGAGAGAGTTATAGTAGTAAAATTTGATAAGTCAGAAAATGACATTGCTTCTCATCAAGAGTCTCCAACTAATCTATATCCTCCTATCCATCCTAACCTACTTCCGTCCCCACCCTATCCATCTTTTGCTGCTATATACAGTGGCATCGGCTATACCAATCTAACCACTGATAAAACCAACATGGCGGAAGTGTCGACTATATTGACCTAACTTCCCCAGCAGGCAACTAGCAATCATCATCACACGTCTAAGGGAGCGTGTCCACCACTGCCCTCCCACAATTCTAGGTTTTGGAGGTTACACAGTGGGAAATGCCTCCACCCCTCCTCACAACTAGGGTCAACGCCCTAATATGGACCACACTACAGTGCTGGTTGGACTTGTCATCAAATAATCCAATCAGGTAGTCTTGCCACCTGTCATTTGCATTTTACTCATGTCATAAGAGTGCATATCAAGCAGATACCAAATGTAATAGAATAATGTGCATTACACCTTCCCCATGAGATGTCTCGACCTTCCCTCAATGGAAGAGTAGATCTCAGCTATCATATAGTTCTCCCCCCCCCCCCTGCGGGTTAGCTCTTATTCATGCATTTATATAAAAACAAGACATATAATCATCATATTATTAAGTCTAGTATCCACGTGTCAATCTTGCAGTTCTTACTGGAAATAAATCATAAATTCACTGAGTCATTCATTTAAACAAATCATATCCACTTGAGCCATATATGAAACAAAATAATTTTGATAAGTCACGCACTAGATAATTCATCACTAAGTGAGTCATACATTTTAGGCCATACATCAACCATTTCCATCATCAATATCAAATCTATCAATTGATTTATATAAGTAGTTTCACGTGTCCAACCAAATGCATCAATATTACATAATGTTCATAAATAAATAGCATGGAACTGCAAAATAGAACCTTAACATAGGTAGTTGTCTAAGTAAAAAATTGGCATCACAGATGCTCAAAAAGTGAGGGGTAGTCACGATGCATAGTCTCTGCATCCTCCCAGGTAGCAAATCCTAGGCTATACTTGTCCCACTGGACCTTAACTTGGTCTATCGTGCGACGTCTAAGCTGTCAAACCCTGCTGTCCAATATGCGTAATGGTTCGACCACTACTGTTCCCATGTCCGAGACCTGCAATTCCCTCCAATCTAGTCTCTGAGATTCATCGGAAACATAATGTCGTAAAATAGATACATGAAAAACATCATGAGTTTTCTGCAAATGGGGTGGCAGTACAAGACGTAGACAACTGGTCCAATTTTCTCCTTGATCCTAAAAGGTCCTATTAACCGAGGTGACAATTTCGTTCCCTTCCCAAACCAAATGGTGCTTTTGTTGGGCCAGATATGAATAAAAACTTGGTCCCCTACTTCATAACTGCGATCAATCCTATGTGAATTAGCATAACTCTTCTGTCTATCCTGTGCTTCCTTTAACCTTTGTCGAACCTGTTTTACGTGTTCCTCCATTTCTTGAACTAATTCAGGGCCAACTATTACTCGGTCCTCCAACTTTTCCCAACTCAATGGCATCCTACATGGTCTTCCATATAGAGCTTGATAAGGAGGCATCCCGATTGAACTGTGGTAACAGTTATTGTAGGCAAACTCTACCAATGGTAAGTACCTTTCCCACTGAGTTTGATTATCCATGACGTACATCCTAAGCATGTAATCTAAAACCTAATTTACTCTTTCAGTCTACCCATCTGTTTCTGGATGATATGCAGTGCTTAGGTTCAACTGAGTCCCTAGTGCTGACTGCAAACTTGTCCAAAACCTAGATGTAAATCAGGAGTCTCTATCAGAAATGATCTTTGTGGGCAACCCGTGTAGTCAAATAACTTCATTTACAAACACTCGCACCACATCCGTAACATCGTAAGTGTCTCTTACTGGGATGAAATGGGCACTTTTGGTCAATTTATCAACTATAACCAATATAGCATTGTGCCTCTGTGAAGTGAGTGGCAAACCCACCACAAAATCCATGGAAATTACCTCCCATTTAGATGTAGGGATGTCATGTGGTTGTAGAAGTCCTGCTGGATGGCGATGATCAACCTTCACTTGTTGACATTCGAGACATTTGGCGACAAATTAGACTATGTCGTGCTTCATGCCTGCCCATAAGAAGAGTTTCTTCATGTCTATGTACATCTTCTTTACTCTAGGATGTGCACAATAGAGTGCTCTATGTGACTCCTCGAGGATGGTTTTTCTTATACCCCCTTCCTTAGGTACGTATATTCTCCCTTGAAACCTCAATAGCCCATCTGGTTCAAGGACATATCCCTCAAATTTTGGTTCTATCCATTTCCCATTCTAGATGGCAGAGATGACTTTAGATACCAACTATCTTCAAAGAGTTTCTCCAATACACGTTCCCTTAAATTTACCTTTAAGGCTACTAGGGAGAATGTTCGTGGTCTCTTGCTTAGTGCATCCGTCACCACATTCTCCTTTGACTTGATGTATGAGATCTCAAAATCATACTCACTCATGAATTCGCTCCACCGCCTTTGTCTGGCGTTCAAATCCCTTTGAGTGAAGAGATGCTTCAGGCTTTGATGATATGTTCTTAACTCAAATCTTCTCCCAATGAGGTAGTGTCTCCACAGCTTCAAGGCTAACATCACTACTGCTAATTCAAAGTCATGGGTAGCATATAACTCTTCATGTTTCTTCAATTTTCTAGATGCGTAAGCTATTACTCTGCCTTCTTGCATCAACACTGCACCCAATCCTTGCGCCAAAGCATCGGTGCAGACATTGAAGCCTTTTCCCATGTCTGGTACTTGAAGGATCAGTGCACTAGTTAATAACCTCTTCAGTTATGTGAATGCAATGTCACATTCATTTGTCCATTCATACCTGACCCCCTTTCGTTGTAATGTGGTGATGGGTTTTGCAATCCTTGAAAACCCTTCCACAAACCTGCGATAATAACCTGCTAGCCCCATAAAACTACGTACTTCATGGGCATTTTTTGGTACTGGCCAATCCATTATGGCCTTCACCTTTTCTGAGTCAACTGAAGTCACTTCTCCTGAAATGATGTGCCCAAGGTAGTGAACTTTCTTATGAAATAAGGAACATTTTGACAATTTCCCATACAATTGATTTTCCCTTAAGCAAGTCAATACCACCCTTAGGTGCTTTTCATGCTCCTTTTCATTCTTGGAATACACGAGAATGTCATCAAGGAAGATTTGCACAAATTGGTCCAAATACTTCCTGAACACACCATTCATGAGGCTCATGAATACTGTTGGTGCATTAGTTAAACCAAATGGAACAACTACGAACTCATAGTGCCCAAACTGAGTTCGAAATGCAGTTTTTGAGATGTCCTCCTCCTTAATCCTTAATTGGTGGTATCCAAACCGTAGATCGATCTTTGAGAAGACCGTTTCTCCCTTCATTTTATCAAATAGGTCATCTATTCGCGGCATCAGGTACCTATTCTTTATCGTGGCTCTATTGGAGACTCTATAATCTATGCATAGCCGCAAGGAACCGTCCTTCTTCTTAACAAAAATCACTGGTGCACCCCAAGGTGAAATACTAGGTCTGATAAATCCCAAGTCTAAGAGCTCTTTTAACTGAATCTGCAACTCACAAAGTTATGGAGTTGTCATCCTATAGGGTGTCTTAGATATTGGTTCTGCACCCAGTTTTAGGTCGATTGTGAAATCAATCTCTCTTACAGCAGGTAATCCAGGCAATTCCCTTGGAAAAACATCCTTGAATTCTGACAAAACTAGATGCTGATCTTGGGAAGGTCCTTGTTGGGTTGTGTTATATTCTTTCCACATAATTAACAGGGGGTTTGAGGGGTACCCGTAACCCCACTTTATGGGGTCTGGGGTAGCGCCCCGGAAAATTTTCGTTTTGGACCCTATATTAGGTTGGGCGGACCCACCTATGGTTTTGTGCATGATTTTCGCACATGTTTTTTTTTTGGACGCGATGGTTTTCGTTCCATGGTTTTGGACGCGATGGTTTTCGGTCCATGGTATTGGATGCTTCGGC
>APFE030247622.1:99495-126284 GCA_000404065.3 Pinus taeda | reverse complement strand
ACAAAGCACATTGATGTTTAGTATCACTTTGTGAGGGATATGATAGAAGACAGAAAGGTGTTGCTGGTAAAGGTGGACACTTTGAAGAATACTGCAGATGCATTAACAAAATCTGTTGGCTCTGAGAAGTTCTCTTGGTGTAGAGAAACAATGGGTGTTTCAGGGCTGGAAAAATGACTAAGCTCTCCTGTGGAAAGAAAACGACAAGTGGGAGATTGTTGGGTTGTGTTATATTCTTTCCACATAATTAACATGGGGTTTGAGGGGTACCCGTAACCCCACTTTATGGGGTGCCCCGGAAAATTTTGGTTTTGGACCCTATGTTAAGTTGGGCGGACCCACCTATGGTTTTGTGCATGAATTTCGCACATGTTTTTTTTTTGACGCGATGGTTTTCGGTCCATGGTTTTGGACGCGATGGTTTTCGGTCCATGGTATTGGATGCTTCGGCATGTATAAATATGTATTGTAACATTGAAAGGAATATAATGAAAAATCAAGCTGGTAGTCTCGGTTTTGAGATCCAGTGGGAAATCTCTGTGTATATGTGTTTTATGTGTTATGCTCTCGCATTTTTATTTTTCATGTGATTTAGAATTCGTATGCAGGTAATTTTTGTACGGGGTTAAAACCTACAGTCCTTTCTGGTCACTTACAACCTCGACCAAATATAGTTTGCAACCTTGTCTGTGACAACGTTTTACCTTCATCATGGATATGAATCGTAGGGACACTCCCCTCTTGATTCCAAAAATCTCAATTGGCCTACCTTCATCATCTAAACAGATCACTTTCTTCTTGAAATAGTCTACCAAAGCTCGATGAGCTTCTAGACAATCCATTCCAATAATTACATCCTACGTCCCCAATGATGTGACGTATGCCTTCAACTTAGTCATACACACCCCAAGGTTTACCTGACATTGGTCAACACTAGGCCCTACTGCTTGTTTTATCCCAGAAGCCATCTCAACTTGTTTAAAGTCATCGTAAACATAGGTTGCCAACCCACATTTTTCTAATGCAACTGGTGAAATGAAACTATCTGTAGCACCAGAATCAAACAAAATTTTAACTTTTACTTTGTTTATCATACCTGAGGTTTCTACCATGACAGAATGGTAAACAACTTGTTGATTGTCAACTGCTGCATAGATTCGATGGTGGCTACCTGCTCCCCCCACTGGTTCTTTTCCCTCTCTCCAGTTGTTACCAGTTTGTAACTCAGGGCAGTCCCGCTAGTAATGAGGTCCTCTGCATCCCCAACAAGTGATGTGCGGTGGACCTTGAACCGAATGTGGTGTAGTTCTTTGGAAAGAGTTCCTTCCCCTGGGACCCCTGCCCCCACTTGTTGCTCCTCATGTATGACTTTGATTTGTACGCGCCCTTGAAGTTGCGAGTGAGGCTGCACTAGAAACCATTGAAATCCCCACTTTCGGTGCTCTAGGTATAACCCTGTTTCCATATGGTGGTGGCCTGAGACTTCCTCCCCTTTGGAAGGTACGAGTGGCCTTCCCTATAAACCTTGTTTGGCATAAAAAGATGGCTCTGCCTCCACTCATTAAGTCTAAGTGTTCTACGACATAACGAGCCTGTTCTATAGCTTCTGCAACTAAGGATGGTTTCCACATCTGCACCATGTCCCTAATCTTAGGGTTCAATCCATAAATAAAACGATCCACTTGGCGTTGGTCAATATCCATGTAGGTGACATACTTGACCAATTCCATGAATCGAATTTCATATTCTTCTACTGTACAACGCCCCTGTACTAGGGCATGGAAGGCTCCTACCTGTTGTTCTTCATAATACGTTGGCAGGTACTTTTTCCTTAATCTCTCCTCAAATAATTCCCAAGTAACTATGTTTGGAGTGAGGTGCAGTTGATGCTCCAAGTTACCCCACCAATTCAGAGCACTATCTCTGTGTTGGAATATTATTATTTTGGCTTTGGAATTTGAATTGTAATCCCTTAGTGTGAAGCACCTTCTCATTCCTTACAACTAGGCTTCTGCACGCTCACTAGCACGACCTCCTGCAAACTCTGGGATCTTAATCTTCTGGAGCTCCCTAGTAATGTTCTCAATTAGAGGTCCTCTATCATAGTCTTTGGATCCCTTAGGGTTCCCTAACCCTGATGGAGGGTGTTCCCCTTCCACTTCATTTGTTTGGCGCCCTCTTAAGGTCTCATTAATTGCTCATAGGGAACGCGGGATGAGAGTCAATTCTGGTGAAGGCAATGGGTTATTTGTAGGAGGTCCTTGTAACAACTCTCCGAGTCCTTGATTTCTTCACGTCCTCACCATTTTGAATTGTTCAAAATCTGCACGATACCTAAGACTTATTAGCACAACTTAGGGCCTTCTTAGTTCTCACTCCTCTCACACATAATTTGCATAATGATAGATGCAAGTTTTCCCTTTTGTTATACTTGTAAACAACTATTTCTGATACAGATATGATAACCGTGGTTCTACTATATTCTCCCCCATGGTCATCTAAGCAAGTGCTACCACATACTACTAGTCACCCTCAAGTATCCTTAGGTATCCCTAAACAATCATACTAAATCCATTTTATATGTTTTTGAGCATTTAACTTTCCATTTTTAATCACATTATTATAACTAGGCCCCTTTGAAATTTCATCTATAAAGCTAGATTAGCTGCTAAATTGGTGCGTGGCTGAGATATTCTGTTAACTAGTTATGATTGTGATAAAAAAAAAAAAAAGTATGTCTATCTTAAGACAAAGCTTGATTTATAAATATGCAATGTTGTTTGATGTAAGATATCACTCAACACAGCTTGGTTGTGTTGGAACATTGTCTACCCTCCCGTTTCTCTACATATCTGACATTTCAGTGCACTTTATTCTTTAGTTACATGGGAAAAATATCTTTTTTGGAACAATTATCTTTGACTTTCAATCCTAAAACACATCTTTCTGGATTGTTCATCTCTGATTTATTGCAAAAATAGGAAAGGTTGTCCTATATGAAAGAGGAATAGAATGCTTATTACTTCTCTGTGGCAACATCCATGGATGAAAAAATAGAAAAGAAATACATAACTAACAAATAAGGGTTTATTATATTATTCCAAATTGGTCAACGCAGCTTTTATGTTAGATTGTACATACTATGAATGTTGGCATATGTTGTCCATTATAAAAAATTTATTAACCTGAGATTTATATTTAAACTACAAGGAGGGCTGGTTGATGCCAAAGTTTGTAGCCCTTTTCAATTGTCTCAAAAAAAATCTAGCGATTTATTGTTTTGATTGCATTCCAGCCAATTTCTATTAGCAAAAAAAAACTTAGAGTAATTAACAGCTAAGATTATGTGATTTAGGTCATTATGTAGGTGTAGATGCACATTCCTACCTGATCTAGAACTTGTTTTTAGTCCAGTCATCAGATAATATCTGTGATAATACTCAACTTGTGTCTGGAAACCTCATGTTTACATTTCACTTGCATGCAGAGTTTTATGATTGTAATGCTTGCAATAGTAATAGCAACATTTTCTACAGGCGTTGATTCAAATTCTTTCCAAGTAAGTTATACCACATTTTCTGGCGTCTTGCACTAAAATTGATTCTTTATGCATTTAAATTTCAGTCCATAGCATTATAATAATGTGATGGGTAGGCAAACAGCAATAAGTCTCTTCATTCATACTAAAATTTTACATAGTCTGTAGTTTCAACAAGATGAAGTTGAGGAAGTCGAGGAAGGGGATGATGTTCCATATAGCTATGCATTTTTCCATTTTTATTTTTTTCCATGGGAGCCATGTACTTCAGTATGTTATTTATCGGTTGGAACTTGCACCAAACGATGCAAAGGTGAGTGTCTGCACATTAGCTGCATGCTTATTTGGAAATAGTTAGATCTTTTCTTCTCCAAAAAGATAGGATTATGATCAGAATATATGTTGACTGTTCGTTTCTTCTTTTCCTTCACCTATATATTTGCAAGTGCTCAAGAAAAAAATCAGCATATTGTATAATCTCATGACTACTATTGTTCTACTCTCAAGTGGAGCATAGATGTTGGTTGGATTAGTACATGGGTGAAGATTGTGAACGAATGGTTTGCTGCAGGGCTATTCAGTAAAGCTTCTGTTTATCCTTTACCCTCCCATATGTTTGCACAAATGAGAGCAATCTTCCATTTTCAAGTAATAGAATTTACATAGGAATGCATTTTTTTTTGTCATAGTTGAAGGTAGAGACTAACCCCTTTGTTTAGATTAGAGGTGCTTTTGATGGTTACGAGACCCCTAAATTAAAGTGGCTAAGAGTTGAACTCATCTTTCATGCTATTACGCATTACATCTTAACTGATAGTAAGCGTTTATCCCACATAACTGTTCTTACTATTATGTGGCTTCTTATGCAGTTTGGACATTGGTTGCTCTAGTTGTATGGAAGAAAATAACTAACAGTGTATCGACATCGAACACCCCAATCTGATCAGCTGATATTCAATTCATTGGCCATGGCTTAGGATGCATTTTGAAAGTCTATATATATTTCTTCAATATTTATTATTTCCTTGTACCATATAAGCCCCTGTTAAGGTTGTCATTTAACAGAGAGCATCTATCGCCCACTTTCAAAGACAATTTCATTTGTATATACTCAAGATTTGAAAAATCTGCGAAGTCCATGTCTGAATTTAGTCACTTTGAAGACTGCAGTCCTAGCAAATGTCAATATGTAATTGATAATGACCCTATTGGGCTATTCATTAGTACCTTAGGAGTTGCATTTGGTGGCAATAGAAAACTTATGCTTTCTGAATAAACGCTTTTTCTTATCAAAGAAAAAGGACTATCAAATCTTTTCCATCAGGCGGATACTTTCATATCATGGTAAAGAGGAAGAGAATAAACAAAGTTATCAGATAGAATTTCTTTTTAGTATTTGCCATGAGATTTTGACATATGTCTGAAGAACAGCTGTTTGCACAAATTGAAATTTTATTTTTTTTTCTTGATCAAAATGAAATTGAATACATTACATCATCTCATATTTTGCTTAAAAACCAGAGTACTCATTTTTTTTCCAATGAATGTTCCGTTGTCATAAACCAGAGATTATCACAAAACAACGAAGCAAATACTAGATAAGACCTTACCCTTCTTTGGCTATTCTTACTCTAGCAAACAAAGTAAACACACAGAGCTTGACAACACAAAATGGCCTTTCCACTGAAAAACCGAAGAAACAACACTGTGGCGAGATTAGCCCTCTTGAACCATCGCAAAGCCAAGAAAGCAGCAAGATAAGTTATACAGGTTTCCGCAGAACCACAAGTACCCAACCCTCTACTAGAAAAAGAAAAAGGGCGGGGAATGCTGAGTCTGTGTACCCTCATCAATAGAAGCACCAATCTCCAGAGCTCTGCTACGAAGACTAGGAGTACAATACTTTTCTGAGCCAATAGAAGGCAGTGGTTTCTCATTTCATATGAGATATAGAGAATTCGGGCACAACGCTGAAGGACATCCGTTGTCCAGAAAGCCACAAGGGTCCCATGGTGAAAATTCCCACGGTATACTCAGGAACATATACAGACACCTATATATATTTTTTTAAAACAAGCATATGACAGTTAACATGCATGTAAAACGCAACTATACAATGTTTTTTTCTTTTTTGAAGTTTTATTGCTTTCCATGGCAATAAGGAGGGTATTAATTTCAATCTAAAAACAATTTGTTATATGTATATATATATTAGGATTATAAGTCCTTATGAGGGTTACAATCTCTTATAGCGGAATTTGGGTTTAGTGGGTTTTGGGTCCAGATTTTGAACCAAAGCTCTGATACCATGTGTAAGGTCACATCCTAGGGTCTTCTAACAGATCTATATTCTCTAAGAATTAATGCAATAATTTTTTTTTCTTACAAGACATTGAAACAATGACAATTTACCATTTCTTACAAGACACTTAAATAATGATAATTTACCATTTACAGTCTAACTCCTATAACTTTAACAGTGAACATTTCATTTCAATAACTTACATGAGTAATCTATGCATAGAGGAATACCTGTACCGATGGCCTAATGGAGATGCCTTTGAGCTGCTACTCCTGCTGAATCGCTCCTCTTGACTACCGACTGGATTTACCTCCCAGCCAACTAGGAAATAATTCCTAGCCCAAGAAATCTCCACAGGTTCCCTAGCCCTCCGAGCCTAAGTCCAACCAGATGTAGTGTGTGTGTCTAAGACCGAGATAAACAATATTCTCTTTCTCTCTCTCCAACAAATTATCAAAATCACAGCCAACCCAAAATCAAAAGCAAAACCCAAAATTCCCCCTTCTCCCTTCCTCCTTCCGCTTTTATGCCCCTCCTCACTTCTCCACCTCAACCACCTCTCATTAATGTCATAACTTCTCCATCATCCTTACAGTTGACTTCTCTTCTCCCAAGTAAATCTGAGAGTATATTTGGGAATGTGATATGAATATAAAATTGGGTAATTAATGGGAAAGGACCATGTCTTGTCCCAAGTAAATGTGAGAGTACATTTTGGGGATGAGAGATGAATATATATAAATTGATCACTAGTTGGATAGGACCATGTCTTCTCCCATGTAAATGTGAAAGTACATTTTGGGGATAAGAGATGAATATATAAATTGATAATTAGTTGGAGAGAACCATGTCTTCTCCCAAGTAAATGTAAAAGTACATTTTGGGGATGAGAGATGAATATATATAAATTGATAATTAGTTGCGAAGGACCATATCTTCTGCCAAGTAAATGTGAAAGTACATTTTGGGGATGAGAAATGAATATATAAATTGATAATTAGTTGGAGATGACCATGTATTCTCCCAAGTAAATGTGAAAGTACATTTTGGGGATGAGAGATGAATATATAAATTGATAATTAGTTGGAGAGGACCATGTCTTCTCCCAAGTAAATGTGTGAGTACATTTAGACATGTGATATATATATATATATATATATATATATTGGAATAATGGAAGGAGACCATATCTTATCCAAGATTCAATCTGAGAAGACAAGTTGGGAATTTGAATAATAGCAATAATGAATTTTATATCAGTAAATAAAATTTATAGTTTCTCAAACGAAGGTATTCACCAATATTTCTCAATATTTTCAAGAAATGTAAACATTAATAAAATTTGCATGATAAGATTAAGTGGGGCATTACAAACATGTAGTACTTGGAGAGATCTTTCCAATGAGGTATCGTACGCGCCAAACAGAGATCATATGACAAAGTTACGACCCCCGAGAAGTTGGCCGCCCAACTAACCCCAACGGGGCCCACAAACTCTTGGCGTTTCATCTCCCGAGGTTGGGGTTTTTTCTTGTTGTTAAATAATAAAAAGGCCCTTGAGCCCAAGTAAATGTGTGAGTACATTTAGACATGTGATATATATATATATATATATATATATATTGGAATAATGGAAGGAGACCATATCTTATCCAAGATTCAATCTGAGAAGACAAGTTGGGAATTTGAATAATAGCAATAATGAATTTTATATCAGTAAATAAATTTTATAGTTTCTCAAACGAAGGTATTCACCAATATTTCTCAATATTTTCAAGAAATGTAAACATTAATAAAATTTGCATGATAAGATTAAGTGGGGCATTACAAACATGTAGTACTTGGAGAGATCTTTCCAATGAGGTATCGTACGCGCCAAACAGAGATCATATGACAAAGTTACGACCCCCGAGAAGTTGGCCGCCCAACTAACCCCAACGAGGCCCACAAACTCTTGGTGTTTCATCTCCCGAGGTTGGGGTTTTTTCTTGTTGTTAAATAATAAAAAGGCCCTTGAGCCTCATTGTAACATATTTCAAAAGCATGTAGCCGCCACATCTCTTCTCAGAGATGAGCTACCATTGCTTAAGCTAGTTTATTTCCATTATGTATCTAAACATATTTCAGTTCTTAATGTTATTGAAATGAAGTTTTATTTATGTTACATCTTTGTGTTTATGTTTATATCTGTATTTTTTTGCATTCCTGCATAAGTTCATATCATACATGGTCTAGTGGAGGTGGATGGTGATGTTGGTATTGAACTCTGTCCTCTACCTCTACTTAGAAATCTACCCCTAGAATCTCATTCTATATTCATGCATTATAAATGGATTTTATCATGCTTTAATTATGCATCTATATGATTCAATGCATCTAAAATGATATGAAAATATAAAATGAAGTCCTATATACACTTCCTCGACAACGACACCAAAATGTGGGGTAATTTAATTGATGGTTAAATTACTCCATTAATTGTCAACCAAGTTTCGTGTACTTATGAAGTGCATGTGCACAATATATGCTAGGAGTTCTATTTTTTATTTTAAAAGATGAAATTTAACCAAATACAAATGGGACTAGATCAACTCAAAACATTTCTACGCACATGTTATTTCCATCAAAATTACTCTTTTGAAAGCAAATCAAACTTCAAGGCGAAATTAATTGATATTTATAGCTTATCAAATTGGATCGAAATTTAATTTATTGCAACAAGAATTACAAGTTACTCTACTAAAACTGAATTTAAGTTCAATCTATGGCAGCAAGAATCGAAAATTATTCTACTTTAACTAAATTGAAAAATCTATTCTAATGGCAGAATTCTAATTCTAATTCTAATTGCAAGAAATTGAAACATTTTAAATGCTTTTGTAAATTGAAATTTTATTCTACTCAACAGAAGAATAAATCTAAATCAAATTACTTCAACAAAATAACAAGCTAAGATGTAACATAGAAGGATTACTAATGTGTGCACTTATGATTTAAAATTTCTCTATCCATTACTTATGAAATCAAAATGAAAATAATTATATGAAACAAACTGTGAAAAGGAAATGTTTTTGTATTTTTATGAGTGCTCGACCTGTTCAAAATATTGAAGATTAAACTAGAAACTGATGAACAAAGTACCAATCAAAACATTAACTAACTATAATGGAGAAGATAATGTTAAGGAAAAGTTAGCATAACCAGACACTAAACTAATCTTACAGCTCTCCATGGGGGCCTCTTATGAATATCAAACTATTTAGCCACACATTGATCACCAGAGGAACACGGTATTTGTATTAAATGCTAAAGTCTTCAATAGAAAATGATTACAAATTTAACAAGAGTAAGAGTGTCTATTACTTCGCCTCAGAGCCTTTTATAATCCTCCATTAGACAATTGTCTTAAGAGTCATAAGTCGAGAGACAAGTTTCTACTTTCACAACTAATAACTAAAATCGAAATTGGAGTCTTTCTTCTCATGATTTGCTACTAAAAGAGCAAATCATACTTTGATTTGACATATCAACTCCAAATTCTTCTTGTCCAATTCCATGCTCGCTTAATAACGCCACAAACTGCCTTCAAATCCTACTCATCATTGGAGTGTTATAACCAGAGTTGACTTCTGGTTTGACCATTAGATCTCTTAAACCGGGTGACTTGCCAGATCGCTATGATAGGTGGATGTGCATGTGTCGATCATTTTCCATATACATGTGTCCTTTATTCCTTCTCCAATGCGCCAAAACCTATCTAACCATGGATGTAGCTGCAAAATCCTTAGTTTTTTGCAGAATGAGTGCAATTCGGTAGTTATAGGAATGTTTTGATTAATTTCATAAAGAAACAATAGATTATAAATCATGAATTATTGATACCTTTTATGGTGTTTAAGCATAAATGAGGTGACCTTTCAACTTGGAAATGTAGCAAACTATCATGAAAATGATGAAAAGGAAAGCAAAAAGCGTTGTAAAAAAAAGACAATTTTGGACTTTAACAAATCTCAAGAAATTTGATCTCTCTTGGCGCTTGGTAGATTCAGAATTAAGATGGATCTAGCTTGATTTAATTGTTAATTGTTAATTCTAATTATTTATTTTATTTGTATTGTTGTTTTTATTTTTATTTTTATTTTTATTTTATTTTCACTGAGCCAAAATGTTAAACAAGACATACAACGTCTCTACCATACCGAGGTTATTAATTTTATGTTCTTTATTTTTTTTAAATTTAATTTATTTTTTTATTTTATTTTGATCGAGTCAAAATGTGTTAAACATTACAACATCTCTACCTAACTAGGTTGGAGAACGCATGAATTAACGCAAAATATAAAATTTATGATTTTTGTCTTTAAAAAAAATGAAATGGCATTTTACACCATAATAAAAGAAGAGATGTATAATATATATTTATAATGCTAATAACTAAAATAAAAATAACTTAACATTTAATACAACATAAATAATTTATTAAAAAAAAACTTTTTTAAAACTTAAAACATCTTATTTGATAAATTAGAAACCCTAGATTGATCTTGCTATGGCATGGAGGGGGTCTCTCACCCTTCGCCAGATGAGGCCACGACCTTCCTGTAATACCCTCCTCCCACATTTACCAAAGTTAACTAGTCTGCTGGGATAAACATGTGACGAGAGGCTACTATGATGTGATTCAACTCCCCATGAACAATTAAGGAAGTGGAACTGACAATACCAAATCAGTATGACCTTCCACACATGCTACAAGACCTTCAAGATACAACCAACCATTCCAAGTGGCCAACCCCTTAGGCAACTTGACATTTCACTAATCTGGACCCCCAACCGCTCCCATGACAAGCCATGCATGCGATAAAGGCTTTCCAGTCACTCCCACAATAAGGGCATGCCAGCGACTATCGACTTTTTCAACTAGTTCTGAGCCAACGGCCCTGAATTCTGTGCCACTTTTTTCAAGGCCAAAACTCAGGACACTGCTCAGAACTTCATGAAACTTTCAGAAATGATAAATAACCTTGAAACAAAGGTACTAATGCAAACTCTTGATCAATGAATTGAATGTACCCCTACTAGTCATGACAGGAATTTTGTCAAACATGTCACAAATATGCATTCTACAGGTTATAACAACAACTCTAAGCATAGGGGGTTGATACTTATGCAAGATTCGTAAAGAAGCATTGTTTTTTTTTTTTTTTACAAAAACGGTTATGGGATTTCATTGACTGAGTGGCTAAGAGCCACAAATTCGGTTACAAAGGAAGAGGCAGATTTCTGCATGTCTTTTCAGCCAGAGGAATATATCGCCTACTCTAGTCAGGCTCCTCTTTTTACATTTAATATAGTGTACTTCTGCTGTTGATTTTCCGAGCCGAAAAATACAAACAAACTGATGCAAAAGGATGCAATAGAACATGGCTCTTTAGGGGATTGGATCCCAAAGGATTTCGTTATCTCTGAGAAAAGAACCGACAACTAATTGGACTGCCTTGTTTGCCTCGATGTCTGCTTCTTTGTTATTTGTTCTCAAAACATGAAAGTAATTCAGATTCAGGGACTTTTCCATGCCTTTGATCCTTGTAATTATCTTGGCAAGCTGAAGATCCGCTGGTTTAGAATTGGTCGCCACTGCTTGGATGATCACCTGGGAATATCCAAAGACATTTGCCTCCTTGTAGCCCGATCTTTGAGGAATTTGATTCCTTGGAAAAGGGCCATCACTTCAACTTGTAGGCTTGAGGAATGGCCTAATCCCCAAGCGAATCTGTGCACAGTGGTTTCATCTGGATTTATTATGAGTCCTCCAGCTCCAGCAGTACCTGGATTCCCTTTGGCTACCCCATCAAAGAAGAGAGAGGGAAGAGTTTGTGTGGACAACCAGGTTTGGCAATCTGCTTCATTTTTCCTGACTTGCCATTCTTTGCAAGATGGCGGAGTGTTGTTTGATTTTGGAAATTTGAAATTGAGGGCAGTTCCCAGATCTATGTCCTACTGGGTTAGATTTGAATCGTCTCCTTTGTCTTCCAGCCACTCAACAAGTTGACTTTTTACTGTGTTGGCAACTAATCTGAAATCATGTTCCTTATTACGGAATATCCTTCTGTTCTTTTCCAGCCAGACTTACCAGCTGATGAATTTAGGCAGAGCACTCCACGTTGACCTGATTGTTTTGTTTTTTGGAGATGGGCCTAGATATCTGGCCATCCAGCCCGCAAATAGATCCGAGATTGAGGAGGGGAAGGTGAATTTATGCTTCCAGGAAACAAGTAACTCCTGCCATATGGAAACAACGAAATTGCATTCGATCATGAGGTGGAAGGTGGATTCTACATTTTCCTTGCAAAGAGAACATCTAGAAGGCCCAAAGATGCCCCTTTTCTGAAACCTGTCTTCAGTTAGAATTTTCTGGTGGCAAAGAGTCCAACAGAAGTGATCTACTTTAGGAATTGAAGGTATTTTACAGATGCCAACCCAAGGGGCAGGATTGGGAGGCACGTGAGGCCGCTCAAGACATTTAACATAGCCCTGGGCTACCGAGTACCTTGCCCGATTTGCTCCCCAGCCTCTCACGTCCTGCCTATTTACATGAATTGGAGCCAGCCCATGTAACTGCGTGGTGAATGATTCCAGATCAGACCGTAAGTCAGATGGAACTGGGAGCTATTTCCAACCCGACCACACATCGCCCTTCCAGATTGAGAGATCCCACAGAGTATTGAAGTTGGCCTCTGACATCCAGTGCTGCAACTCAGGCATGCCTATCGATTATGCCAGTGGGGGTCTATATAAGATACTGTCATGCCAGATGTGGATGCGTTTTCCATTACCTGGAATCCAGAAGGAATGATTCCTTATCAATGAACCAGTTCTACTGATGAACCTACTGAAAGGAGTATTGAAATGGTTCTTGGGCTGATCCAGGCATCTAATTCTCAGTCCTTTGAAGTACTTCCTCCACAAAGCAACTTGTACCCAGCCAGGATTTGGAGCTATTATTAACGTTATGATTAGTTCCTCCATCTTTTATATGATTCCCACAAGTGCCAGAAGAACCGAGAATTTGAATAACAGAAGGCTGCTGAGCACTGCTTTAATGAGCACTGATTTTCCAGCTATGTTGAGCCAAGAGGATCATCAAGCCTGCATTTTTGCTTTAAATTTGTCTAATTGAGGATACCAATCTTTAGTCAAGGCCCTCTTGTGGAAAATGGGTAGTCCCAGATATTTAAATGAGGACCAAGAGGTTGAGACTGCAAAACCGAGGCATCTAGCAATGGAGCTTGCAGTTGAAGCAAGAATATTCCAACAGTAGATATGGCATTTGCCATTGTTCAGAACACGGCCCAAGACCTTACGGTAATCTTCCAGAACTTCTTTGAATTTGATTACTAAATGAGGAGATGCAGCCCCCAACAATAGAGTATCATCGGCAAAGAGGGCATGAGTGATGCTTTTAACCCCTCTAGCAATGCACAGGCCAGCGATGTCTTGATCTTGTTGCTTTCTTTGTAAGTAAAAACTGAGAACAGAGGCCTGTAGGATGAATAGGAGGGGTGAAAGGGGGCACCCCTGCCTCAGCCCTCTAGTGTCTTTGAAAAACTCAGCCCTCCTTCCATTCACCAAGGGAGCAATCCAAGGCTCCAAAAAACATGCTCTAATCCACTTGATGAAATTTTGATCAAACCCCAATTTTGCAACACCTCAAACAAAAACTATGTCTAACACGGTCAAAACCATTTGCTAGATCTAATTTAATAACCATACCTTTTTCCTTTCGGTGTAGGCTAGAATGAATCGCCTCTTGAACCAGAACGAAATTGTCCACCAGATGTCTGCCATGGATGAATCCACCTTGGTTATCCGTGATGATTTTGGGAAGAATTCTTTTCAACCCGTTAGCTATCACTTTGGTTATCACTTTGTACCCAATATTGCATAAGGAAATTGGGCGAAATTTGCTGAAAGAGTTTGCTCCTTTCTCTTTGGGAATGAGGGCAAGGAAGGTTGAATTTGTGCAGCCTCTTATCTTCTGACAGTCTTGGGATTTCTAGATCATTTTAAAGAACTCCTTCTCGACAATCTGCCAATAGGTCTAGAGAAATCTAGGTGTAAAACCGTCCGGTCCCAGAGCTTTATCGGGATCCATAGCGAAGAGAGCCTCCTTGACTTCCTTTTGCGTGATTTTGCTTTCAAGTGCCTGGTTCATTTTGGAGGTGATAAGGCTGGGGACAGCGTCCAGCAAAGTAGCATTTAGATCAGCGCCTGGATCTTCTCTATACAGTTGCTCAAAGTGCTCTGAGGCTGCCTTTTTTATGCTGCTAAAGTCCTTCAGTACGCAGTTGTCTTCTTTTATTTCAATGATGGAGTTACGGCCTTTCCTGGCTTGGGCTTGTTTATGGAAAAAAGAGGAGTTTCAAGCTCCAGATTTGAGCCAAAGACTCCTAGACTTGAGCATCCAATATTCTTCTTCTGCTAGACAGGCCTTATGGAAACTTTGTTGGAGTTTGGCCTCTTTTTCCAACTCATCTTTAGTGATATGAGCTATTTCAATGTGGAGATGCTGACTTTCTAAAGCACTTTGGATTTTTTTCCTTTCTTCAGCAGGATTGGGCAGGGTCTTAGCCCGATTTTTCAACATGCCTTTAACTCTTCTGAGTTTTTCCTCCCACACAAAAAGGCGGATCCCTTGACTGGCTCTTTCTAGAAGTCTCTAACCTTTTCCATAAAGTCTGCCTCTTTAATCCAAAGAGAGTTGAATCTGAAAGGTATATGCCCCAGATCCTTGGGGGTCAGCAGCTCAAGGCTGATGGGCTTGTGATCTGAAACGTTGCTTTGAAGAATTCGCATTCTAGCTTCTAACCCAAGGAGAAGGAAGGAGCTTTGGACCAAAAATCTGTCAGTTCTTGCCACTATGTATCCCGGACCAACTCTCTTATTTGACCACGTGAAGTTGCCCGTAATCGGCTTAATGTCTATCAGATCTCAATCTTGCATGAGATCTTCCACTAGTTCTCTTGCCGAATCCCTGACGATACTGCCTCCTCTTTTTTCTGACGAGAGGAGGGTGAGATTGAGGTCTCCGGCTATGATTATGTTCTCCAGGTTTTCTAGATATGCCATATTTTTGATAGAGTCCCAACATAATTTTTTCTCACCTGCATTGTTAGGAGCATATACATTGAACAGGCAAATAATTTCCTTAGATTCTAAATGCTCCATTTTTTAAAAAATCCAATGAGTATTCAGGGACTCAGAGATTAATGAGAACTTATTAGGATTCCAGAGCGACCCAAGTCCTCCCGAAGCTCCACGGGCAGAGGTTGCATGCGCTCCTTCTTTCTTCCAAAAATTTTTGCTTGCCTTGAGGAAGGTTGAATCCTCCAATTTAGTCTCCCGGATGAGAAGGATGTCTGGGGCTTCCAGTCTTATTAAGTTGTTCATTGCTTCTTCCTTGGCTTTGGTGCCCATTACCCTACAGTTCCAGGAGACTATTTTCATCATTTACTTTTGTTGTGGTGAGCTCCCTTGGAGCTCTAGGTTTGGGTCCTCTTCATCTTCGGGGTTTTTGCTAGAAGTTTCTCTAGCGTTGGTTGGCTGCCTTGAAGCTTGTCCTTATAAGTTTCTTGTTCTCTTTTTTCCTTTGTTGACATGCGTCCTCTTGTAGATCTTCTAGGGGAGGACTGGGATTCACCTATTTCCCCTTCTTCCTCGATTCCTCGAACTCTTGGGTTTCCTCTTCTTCCTCTGATACCCTCTCTTTGGATATCTCTGGTACGCTTTTGGAGGGGGAGGCTTTGGATGGAGGGGTCTCCTTAGGGGTTTCTGTCTCCTGCGTGGTCACAATTTCAGATCCAAGGATCTCAAATTTGTTTCCTTGACTTTCCATGGATGGTTTCTAAACAGGGCCCACTTGGGGAGCTTTTGTATTTGCGTTTGCATTCTTCTTGTGTGAAGTTTTGGGACGCTTTGCTTGATTCCACCCTTCTTCCTTCCCTTTTTCTTCCACCCCTTTGGACGGGCAGTCTCTGGCAAAGTGTTCATAGACATGGCACTTCCGGCATTTGAATGGCAACTGTCCGTAGTCTAGTTTCTGTACATGATTCCATGTTCCTACAACTATTTTGACGGCTTCTGGTAGTCCGACCTCCAGATCTACCTCCACACAAATTCTGGCACAGTCATACTGATCTTTGTTGTTGGCCTTGTCAATGAATTTCACAAGAGAGTTTCCTATATGCTTCAGAGAGTCCCAGTTCCAGTAGTGGACGGGAAGATTGGGGAGTCTTACCCATACTGAGACCGTTGTAGGCACATCAACCGTCGGATCAAAGTCTGGCGTCCATTTATTTAAATACAGACCTTGGGGGCCCATGAAGTAGAGGCCATTTCTGAAAATGAGATCTTTATCCTCTTTTGCAGAAAATTCAAATAAGAAATATCCTCTTCCGAGGAAGTAAGAGGTTACTTTGTTTTTTATCAGCGAAGCCCAATTCCTAGCGACCCAGTTCTCGGTTGATTTCGGGGAAGGCCATAGTCCTGTGAATTGACCGACCAGGGCACGATCTGCCAGGGACAAGGCTACTTGAATCGGACTTTCAAACAGAAGGGCGATCTCAGGGATATCTTCAAGTCTTTTCACAAACTTCACAGCTTCCACAGATTTCTTCTTTGGCAGAGAGGCCAGCAAGGTTCTAAAGGCCTCAGCGGCTGAAGGCGGAGGAGGGGAGGAAGACCCCTGAGGGGGAGTCAACTCCTCCATGGAGGGCAGCAGGTCTAGCCAGCCCAGTCGCAGGCTTGAAGCAAAGCCCCCGGCGGACACGTCCGCAAGGACCGGGTCTCGCAGAGAGCAAGCACGCTCGCAAGTTCAGAACGCGTGAAAAGCGAATCTCGCAAGTTGAAGAGTGGGAGCCGAATCGCAGGTTGATCTTATTTAATGCACAATCTTCGTAAAGAAGCATTGTTGCCATATCATAATAGTTGCATTGTTATGTATTATGTCATATATGCATTGTGCTTTCAATTACTAATCAAAACGTGATGAGAGCCATACATCAAGTCTGTCATAAAACATATTCATAACCAGCATATAACCAATAGAAATAATAATGGTATAACAACCACATAATCCACATATAAGTCAGTACATTTACACATGAAATACCAAGGAGAAGAAACTATTATAAATGAATGCAAAAGCCAACTAGGTTTGGGACTTCCACGAACCACCCGACCATAGATTGATTGAACCAAATCCTTATTCCAGCCAATGACCCTCGTGCCATATTCCAAGCATGGATGTGGGACTCAAAACCAAACCAAACTAAGTTTCCTCGAGCTTTACTGAAATCCCCACAGGATTATTAGGCCATAAACAAGCATCGATGCCACCAAATTTCTCCACCTACATAGCGAGTAATTTGCATGTCTCCTAGTCTCTAGGCTTTATAATATATCTTGCCATACAGCAGTCAAGGATTCTTAGGCCTAATAAAGACTCCACCCTGCAAGATTTACCGTATATCTCGCCATTCACCGATCAAGGATTCCTAGGCCTGATCGAGGGCACACACCTCTAGGCTTTACCATATATACCGCCATTCACTAGTTGAGGATTCCTAAGCCCACCGAGGCACATAAAATTTGTCTTTACCGCAATCCTAGTCTGGTACAAGGATTCTTAAGCCTTATGTTCTTTATTTTAGAGACCACCTCACTTAGATTCAAAACCATCTGGAAATCCATCTCAACCAAATACAAGAGAACCCATCACACCATGGCTATCTGGAAATGGCAAGACAAGGCTTGAGAACACTATCACACCTGGAAAAACCTATTCCAATGACAAGAAGAGAACCAAATAGACACATGCATGTACCATGCATGCCAAAACTAGCAAGGAAACCACATATGCAAATCGATACCTGCAAATAATCCCGTTGTAGCTGCTAGATGTTGCTCTTCCTTGCTTGATCTTTGCCTTCTTATTCCTTCCTTTGTTTTCTTGATCCGATGCTAAAGTGCTCCAAGAAAACTCTAAGTGTTAAATAGTGTGTGAGAGATAATAGAGATAGAGCTCCAAAACTGAACTGATAAAAGGTACCAATTGATCCTTGGAAGCCTTTTTTATTAACGAGGCCTTTATTTTCTTCAGTTTTCCATTATTTTCTTTCATTTTCCTCCTCACATGCAACATGTGACCTTTCACCTTCTTTTTCTGCTAATTTCCTTTATTTTCATAAATAAAATGCTAATTAATGTATGATGCCTCCCCATAGCCTTTGCCATTTCCTTTAGCCATAATAAACCAGATGAACACCCACACTAGGATGTTTTTCACAACACTCAGTTTGGAATACGTGTCCCATGACCTTGGTTATTATTTTTCCTTTATTAAATCTATTACATGGAATTTTGACTAGGGTTGTTACAGAACCCTCCCCCTTGGGGGAACAACGTCCTCGGTGTTCAATGACACCCATGAACCAACAAACCACTAAAAACAAAACATACTTCCTATGGAGCTTTATAACATAGCTTGTTATAGTATTTACAATGATATACACATATTTGCATTTGCTCTAAACAAAAAGGATATGATGCATGCATCCGCAACAAGGGAATCCAAAGGCTCACACCTCCACCCTCAAAGTAATATCAGGATTCACCTCCTTCCCAGGAAGTCCAAAATCCATTTTCAAAGTCAAAGCTACATTCAATGTCCAACACCACAATCCTATGCCATTTGTACTCTCAGTGAATAGTTACCAGCTCATTATTCTAGGGCACACTCCCAACATGCATTTGATTATATCTGAAAAATATAATGACCAAACAAATCTATTCCCCAACCTTCCCTTCTCTGCTACATAGTCCCTCAAGCAATCAGATCACCCCCTTTTGTGTAGTCACTCACCTTCCAAGTTCCTTGACATTCCCTTTCTCGAGCGATCCATCCCTTGGTAAGGCTTCCTCACATCAGAAGGTCAAAAACCAAGGCATATACTTGCCTCTAAACCATGTTCATAGCAATCAATGGACACTATTAGGTACCAGTGCCCCACAATGGCCCTGCTCCTGAAGTGCTTTACCAAAATACTATTGTTTGTTCCAATTCCTTTCATTATTGCTATTAACATTCTTGACAACCAATTCTAACCACCCAAACCAGACATTTTTCCATGCTTTCCTGTACCAAGCACATGATTTACATTAGACTCAAAACGAATTGAAATAAATCCAAATCATACCTCATTAGTAGCTCGTCAACGAGGTACACTTTCAATTTTGTTTACTTCCTATCACAACAAAAAAACTAACCCTTTAATCAAATCATTATGTATAAACATATCACATCTGGTTAACTCGAAACACAACCATCATATATCAAAATCATGAATCACATGCAAACATCATAAACCATAATCATAGATGATCTGAAAATGGGTTCCTTAGGCTTCTTGTATAACTTACAAGCACCTCTCCCACTTCCAAAGCTTAAATATTCCCAAGTCTTTATCATTAACCAATGTGGAATTAAATATGTGCTTGAGAATAAGGTGTATGCTTATGGTTGTTTTAAACTATTTATGTGTTGTAAATTGATTTGCTTAAACTGAAATAAAACATATAACAGTGAAACAATGCAGCAAATGAGCATCACATATAAGGCAACAAGTTTAATATGGAGTTCCCCTAAAACTCTTAGGCTACATCTCCTTGAGCTCTAGTCAACTCAACTAGGCTCTCTGGGATTATGGTCTAAGTTCTTTTACAAGCTCCACACACAACTCCACTAGTTTACACATAACACAATGGGTTCAGAACACCATCTTATCCCCTGGTTCTAAAGCTCTCGGCTTTCTGGCTCTAAACTCTCGCTCTCGCTCTAGCGCTCAACTCTGGCTTTGGCTCTGGCTCTTCGGCTCTGGCTTCTTTGGCTCTGGCTTTGGCTTTATACAACTTTTAACTCTCTGGATTTTCACTTCACCTCCAAGTGACTCCAAAGACTCCCTCAGCTGCTTTGCACATTAGCTTTTTGCTCTCTCTGCTCTCTTGCTTCTGCCTTGCTCTCAATTGAGCTCTCAGCCTCCTTTGAGGTACTTTTTCGGCTTTTCAGCTACCCTGGTCATTTCTCTGTGTATCATCATCTCTCTGCGCCTTTGTGGCTTCCCTGCTCCTTGTTAGTTCAACTGGCCATCTGGCTTTGTGGCTTCAAAATGCATCATTGCCTGTAAAAACGCCTACTTGTAGTGTGGCATGATGATCTGGAGTGGTTACAGAGGTTTCGGGGCCTTCTCATAGGCAAAAACCAAAAAAATTGAGAAAATCCTATTACATAGAGAATGTCTGCAAAATACACTATCGGACATGATTTTCGGACTTGAAATCCCATTCAATCACCCCTAAAATCCATATCGGGTCCGCCATTAGGCGTTATATCACATCGCATTAATGTATTGGACGAGATCCCAAATACACGGGAAAACATTCAAAAACCCGACAAAATCCTTTTTATCGGAATTCAAATTATATTGAAATCACCCTAATATCATTTCGGGTCCACCTTGGGTCACTTTCACAAGCCCCACCGTCGATCTACGGGATCTCCGATCCAACGGTCAATATGCGATCTCGGGTGGCTTAAGGATACGTTACCCACCCGAAAAGGCAGTTTTCCTCTCTCCTCCACCAGCCATGCGTCGTTCATTGTATGGGATCGAGCAGAGCCAACCCAATACCATTTACCGCTCAAGGCCTGCCCGAAATCTAGCTTACGGAATTCAAATTTTATAAATTGCGCCTATAATTCCCCTTCGGGTCCGACTTTATCGTTTCGGGCGTCTTTCCTTTATATTTCAGTCTTTACACCGAAAAGTGTTAATACACAGAAAATCCCTTTTCCGAAACTCAAAATTTATCAGGTGGGGTTTATAAAACCCATCAGGTCTTGCTTTTGCTAATCACTAATCGCATGTATATCGCTGCTACACGACGTTGCGATGCGATATATCGCAATCGCAAGTTGCATTGGCCCCAGGGTCCATCCCTTGTCTCATGCCATTGCCGATGCCGATCTGCCGATATCGACGATCGCAACATCGCATCGGCCCGGGGTCCTTACTTTTACCCGTGGCATCGCCGACGCTAATCCGCCGATATTGGTGATTGCAATCGCATTGCTCGGGGTCCCGCCATCGAACACAGGTATATCTCCAACCCGATATATCAGAGATCAAAGATCGAGGGTCTCTCCCTTTTCTTCTTAAGTCCGCCTTTTGGACCTCCTCTGATGCGATTTCCCTTTATAAGTGTTGTGTTGTGTTATATTCTTTCCACATGGTTAACAGGGGGTTTGAGGGGTACCCGTAACCCCACTTTATGGGGTTCGGGGCAAT
The DNA here is from genome assembly GCA_000404065.3 of Pinus taeda. NCBI lineage: Eukaryota > Viridiplantae > Streptophyta > Pinopsida > Pinales > Pinaceae > Pinus > Pinus taeda. The sequence goes on along the minus strand of APFE030247622.1, from coordinate 105,040 downwards.
GCCCCGGAAAATTTTGGTTTTGGACCCTATGTTAGGTTGGGCGGACCCACCTATGGTTTTGTGCATGATTTTCGCACATGTTTTTTGGACGCGATGGTTTTCGGTCCATGGTATTGGATCGATGGTTTTTTTGGTCCATGGTATTGTACGTGATGGTTTTTCAGTCCATGGTATTGGATGCTTCGGCATGTATAAATATGTATTGTAACATTGAAAGGAACATAATGAAAAATCAAGTCGGTAGTCTCGGTTTTGAGATCCAGTGGGAAATCTCTGTGTATATGTGTTTTATGTGTTATTCTCTCGCATTTTTATTTTTCCTATGATTTAGAATTCGTATGCAGGTAATTTATGTATGGGGTTAAAACCTATAGAAATTACAAAACCCAAGTACACTAGCTCTTCTTTCATGAATGAATACTTCTTCAAATTCAGCAATAATTTCTCCTATTGTAGCCTTTGTAAGACATAATTCAAATGCCTCATATGCTCCTCCTTAGACTTGCTGTAAACTAATATATCGTCCAGATATACTATTACAAATTTACCAATGAAATCTTTCAAAACTTCATTCATTAGTCTCATAAATGTACTTGGTGCATTTGAAAACCCAAAAGGCATTACTCTCCACTCATACAATCCCTCATTTTTCTTAAAAGTGTTTTTCCACTCATCTCCTTCTCTTATCCTTACCTGATGATACCCACTTTTAAGATCTAGTTTTTAAAAATACTTTGCTCCACTCAAGCAATCCATTAGGCAAAGGAAATCTGTACCTGATTTGATTTTATTGATGGCTCTTGAACTTGTACACATTCTCCAGCCTCCATCTTTCTTTGGACTCAACAATGTTGGCACTACACAAAGTCTCAAGCTTTCTCTGATCAGCCCTTTGTCAAGCAATTCTTGCACCTGCTTTCTAACCTCTTCATTTTCTGTAGGAGTCATTTTGTAAGCTGCTTTGTTAGGTATACTTGCTCCAGAAATCAAATCTATATGATTGCTAATTCTTCTAATGGGTGGTAACTCATTTGGCAAATCATCAACAATAATATCAGAATATTTCTCCAACATTTCTTGAATTTCAATGGGTAAATCAGGAATTTTAGTAGAAGTCATTATTACCTTGGGCTTGCAAATTACAACAAAATTTACCTCAATCTCTTCAATCTACTTCAAGTATTCATTTCCTCCTAATAACTGAGTTTTTGGATCAGTCTGCTTTCTTGGTACATCTTCTTCTTGCAGAGGCAACAACGTATGATTGAAACCATCCTTTCCAAACTTGTAGGTGTTTCTTTTTCCATCATGCATGGCTTCTATGTCATATTTCCAAGGTCTTCCAAGCAATATGTGACACACATCCATTGGCATCACATCACATACAATTTTATCTTTATACTTTCCCACCTGTAATTCCACTTCACAGTATTCATTCACTAATAGTTGATGTCCCTTTTGCAACCATGACACCTTCTAAGGTGTTGGATGTTTCATTGTCTTCAGCTTCAATTTCTCCACCACTTCTGTAGAGACCAAATTATCAGTACTACCACTATCAATGATCATCTAATAGCATTTCCCTTGAACTTTACACATTGTCCTGAATAAAGTCTTTCTTTGTGATGGTTCAACTATCTCCTTTGTTGACTTAAGCAAAACTTTATTAACTACCAAAGATTCTCCCCCGTCTGGTATATTTTCTTCTTCTATCACTACTGTTGTTGCTTCCCCCTCTGCTTGAGGAACAATAGCATTCCTCTGGTTTGTTTATGCTTTCTCTAGGCACTCAAAGGCTCCGTGTCCCAGTTTGTTACATCTATAACATCTTATTTCTCTTCCTCTTCCTCTGCCTCCTCTTCCTCTAGAAAAACTCCCTCTGCCTCTTGCATCACCTCCTGTGGGTGCATGCTGGGTTGAGCTACTGCTAGCTCCATATTTAGGTGATGCAGACCTCCCTCTACCACCTTGACTTCCCCTTCCTCAAAAAGTACCTCTCCCTTTGGCAAATTGCTTCCTTATAAGTTTTTCTTCAGCTTCCAGTGCTATCTGATAAGCTTCCTCTATTGTTTTGGGAGACAGTGGACTTATCTCATCTTGAATGTCCATCCTAATACCATTCACATATCTAGCCACCTTCTCATCTGTATCCTGGGCTTCTCCAGCTCTTATGCTTACCTTGTAGAATTCCTCTATTTATTATTTCACTACCATAGATCTCTGTCTAAGATTTTACATCTTCCTGAACAAAGTTTGATGATAATTACTTGGTAAAAACTTACCTCTTATCTTTGCTACCATTCTGCTCCAATTCTTGATAGGTTTCTTGTCAAGTCTCTTTCTTTCTACCTGCACAATGTTAGCGCTCAAATCTACCTTAGGCTGAAATAAGATAAAACTCAAGGCTACATCAAACCACGCTCAGCCTCGTAGCTAGCCCTACGAGGACAGGAGAGGGCTCTCTCCAGTCAATCTCGATAAAATGAGCAATAGGGTGCGAGATGACTCTAGAATAGGAACTGATTTTAGGCTAGTAAAGAAGATAGGAAAGTTTGAAGTTGATTTTTGGGGTTTTTGTTGAATCAAAGGGAAAGGAAATTTTGGGTGCGGGGATGAGACACATTTTTTGCAGAGGTCCGATAGGGGCAAGGAAGGCGATCATCTTGATGCTTTTAAAGAGAATGAATGGCTAGATCTGACTGGTGAGAAGTTAATGAGAGCAAGAAGTTTTCAAGGATTATCCATAAACAGATGAAAACATGGAAAATCAAACAAACTTAAAGGCAGAGCATAACAAATTATGGATTCTACCTGAACACTTCATTTGTTCAATTGCAGAAGATGAGAGAAGGAAAATGATACGCCTAACAACTTACAAATACTGAAAGAAGCACACCATCAACACATAAAGCTACATGGATCCCAAACAGTGTTGCAAAACCCTGGTGTTTCCTTTGCCAAAAATGCAGAAGTGAATGTACAATAGAGTGTCAAGCTTTTCCCAAGAGTCCAACCTCTCCAACCTCTGAAAATGATTGAGAAATTACATAATATAGGCAAGCAAACCCATTCCCTTGCCTCTAGGGGTCGAGCTCATCATCCTAGGAGTTGTTTCAACCAACTCTAAACAAAGCACTACAATCTAGGCAGTCAAAACAATTTGCCTCTATAAGGTAGGAAACCAATTCATTCATTAAATTTTCACTTTTTGGTGAATGAATCTTCTAGAACAAGTAACTAAGTGTCAAAATAACATCATGTTTCATTAATTACATCAAGAGGAGTGAAAAATCACATCACCAATCAAAACTGGTCAAACTGGCTGCATTTCCTACGCTGAAAGATGAAAATTTGGCCAAAAAGCCCTGTGCGTCGCACGCCTGAGCCCTATGCGCCATGCGCCTTTCAACCTATTTTTGGGGCACTTCTCGGCATCCAAATCAAACTCACAATAGCTGGTTAGAAATCCCTGGATGTCTGCTATCCAGCCCAAGTGGAATTTTGCAATGTGGATCTCATTTGCCCCGTCAAAATGTCATTATCCTAGAAGTACTTCCTGCTGGTGCAAAAGGTGGCAGAAAGGTGATTTTCATGGTGTTTTTGAGTCTTTTGGTCACACAGAACTTAATGAAATGTTTTGGAAATAGTTGAGCATGTATAATTCATCATGACAAACCCAAAAATGTAAACTTTTTTTCCAGCAAGTGTCCCAATCTTAAGCGCGTGCGTTGATGCGCTACGCGTTGAGCCAAAAAACCTGTTTTTAGGACAAAATTTTCAAAATGACAAACATTTCTCCGAATTTGCTCAAATTTGGAGTGAATACCCTCCATCATGTATTGTACCCCGCCAATGAAGCCTCGGCCAAAATTTGGAGTGGATCGGGCTTTTTTCGCCGTTTTAGTGCTTTGCTCAATCGCCTCTTTAGAATCTTCATTTTTGCCTTGCAAACATGCATACGAGCCCAATAATGAGTTTTCATATGACGAAGCATGTCTTTGCCTCTGTTTGCCATCGCCAACAATTTCTCCAAATGAGTGTTCACACGGATGAGAATAGGCTCTCGATCAATCGGTGTCAAATCACCGGGTCTCTTTCGGGCCAATTCTCTATCCTCACGGATTTGCCGCAGCTCATAAAGTGTATGTTCATCCTCTAGCTATTTGTTGCACTGCTCCAAGTAGTTTATCACCCACTTAGCCATCTACAATTTCTTTTGCAGTGAGTCATTCTCAGCCTTTTGCTCCCGGATGATCTCCTTTAGCTCCGAGCTAGGAGAGCTCCCATCAACATCAATGAAATCTGTGTCCTGGCCTCCTAAAGGACCCTCATCATGCATAGGCCTCTTGCCCCTGTCCTGGATCTGTACCTGTGCTGAAGAAGAAGGTGAGACTCCTTCCACATGATGTGGAGATAATACTCGTTGTGCCGATGAAGTCAACGAGACCCCTTCCATCCCGGGTGGAGATAGTACTCATCGTGTAGATGCAAATAAGGCCCTGTGGCCTCGCTGGTATGTCACATATGGAGGAGCACTTATATGCTCAGTCTCAGGAATGTCTGGCTGGTGTGAAGGCACTCCCTCATCATGAACTATCTCGGGAGGCAGCTGTAGCACTGAGAAGAAGTCACAGGAGATGAAATTCTCCTAAGTAATGCCCTGCTATGTCAAATGATGTATCACTATGATTTTGATCAGCGCGTAATGATATATGCTCTTATGTTGATGTGTTGGGCTCTTCCTTTGTACTAAAGTCACCATCCTCTCTATGTTGTGACACATGAATTACAAAATGTTCATCATACGTACCCTCGTGAAATGCATCAACAAACGGACATGGTACGCATATAGATGCGAGAATTTTCCCTCACAACTGAAATATCGAATGATGAGTTTCATCAACAGTGAAAACTCATCCCTTAGGAATCTGAAAGGAAAAACTGTACTCAAGTGTCTCATATACCCGGGTTTGATGTATGGCTCATAGTAGAATCTATCTAATTGCTGACGGTTGCTCCTTTCCTCTCCTACATTTGGTATCCCGGTGGCCTGAGCAATAGTCTCTAGTGACAAGGTGAAATTCACTTCGGCGAGGTTTACGTGACCATCATGTAAATGTAGAACAAATAAACGAACTAGTTCCCGATGATGCTGAGTTTGTGAGATCATCTCACAGTATTGGAAACATGATTAACGCTGAAAACAATCCATTGCAAGTGGGCAAGCTGATCCGGATCTTGAGAGGAGGCCCCCAAGATCTAAAAGATTGAAGTGGATCTTGGGAGGAGAGACCCCCAAGATCTGAAAACTTGCAATGGATCTTGGGGGAAAGGCCCCTAAGATCTGAAAACTTGAAATTACTAGAAGAAAAATATGAGAATGCCCAATAAACAAAACCACAAAGAAATTTTTTTTTTATTAAAACTCAAGTGGAAATAAACCAGCTAGAGCAATGGTAGCTTATCTCTGAGAAGAGATGTGTGGCTACATGCCTCTGAACTGTAAAGGCTACATTGTGGCAGACAATCTGTCCTTTTACAAAAT